>SJJU01011087.1:0-10211 GCA_012932125.1 Conopomorpha cramerella
AAAAAACATCTCTATACAAACAAGCCTCCAGCGTTACGCACTCTTACGCAACCAAATGAAAATCTTTGAACGCAACTCTAGCTTATCACATTCGCGTAATTGCCTCTTGTTAATAAAGAGAAAATAAACAGAGTGAGATGTGTAACGGTACACTTGTTGTTGGAGTGATTGAGGTAACTCTAGCGGGGGACTGTTAGGACGCGTTATAAGATGTGGTTGGCGATTAGGTGAGTGATTACGCATGCCAGCTGACGATGGTTATCGATGTCATACCATCCCTCTTGTGACGTTAGCGTGAACTTACCTAGGACGCGGGTATAAAGTTTTATACTTGTGGGCGATTTTATGAGTGTTGTTTTAGCGAACGATGTTGTGACACCCTGTATAGCGCTTTCTAATTATTATTTAAGCAAGGAACCATATACTTTTCATAGATATGTCTACTTCATTTGGATCAACGGGTTCGGTTTTATAAACATACTTTGACGCGCTAAGTACTAATATTCCGCCCGCGGCTTCGCCCGCGTGGACTTCGGTTATATTGCGGTATGAAGGACAACTATAAGAAATCTTATCATTCCTACGGAAAAATCCAAGTTACCTTCGGGAATATCAATTTTTTCCGGGATAAAAAGTACCCGCAAAATTTCATCGGTTCAGTAGTTACGGCGTGAAATCAGAACAAACACACAAACTCACTTTCCGATTTATAATATTAGCAAGTAGTAAGGATGTATTTAAAAGAAACAACAATGTATTTAAGGAAGTATATTTCATTGTCTGAATTCCATAACACAAGTGCTTTAGCTACTTAACATGGGATGAAGGCAATGTGTGTGTTGTTGTAAAATATATTTATCCTACTAATATTATAAATGCGAAAGTTGGGATGGATGTTTGCCCTTCTTTCACGCAGAAAGTACTGGACGGATTTTGTTGAAACTTGGCAGTATTGTAGCTTATAAACTAGAATAACATATAGGCTATAAAGTATACCAGTAAAACAACGTTTGTCAGGTCAGCTAGTATATTTATAAAAACGCAGCAGATGTTGATGGGGTTTTCATATAATAGACAGAGCGATTTTAGCGGAAGGTTTATGCATAAATGTAATAACAGAGAAACACTGTCAATAATGTAAATTGGCAAAACAACCTTAGCTAGTAATTCATAAAGCTCATTTCCCCCTGAAAGATGCATCTTTCCTGACCATGACAGTACATAACACCCGAGCAGACACTGTACCCGTTAACATGTAATCTAGCGAAGCGGAAGCGATACAAGTAGATGAAGAAAAAAAACTACATATTAGTAAGTAAATATATAATTGATACGCTGAAGAAAGCAGGTGGAAGTAGGTGAGAGATGCTAGTCCGTCAGCCAAGACGGTGTGGTGCGGGCTTCGTGGTGAGCGGAAGCGATTGGGATGAGCGGGTTCTTTTATTTTCTTTTGTCTCTTTCTCGTGGTATATGGATTAACAGAGCAAAGGTGATTTTTTTTAAAGAAACGCGCACTGACATTGTTTTAAAAGTTTATCACGTCGCAAAAATTAACCAAAGATTCGAAAATTCTTCCAAAGTTTGAAAGTAACAATCATTTTAGTGACGAGGTCAACTATAATGCAGAGGTCCTTCGTAAAGGTTGGGTCTGTTGCGGTTCTGAAATGTCATTCCCTTTTCAATGTATTATTTTAATCATATTATAGATGTTTCACTCTCTTGCTCATTGATGGCCTGGTGAAAGATACTACATAAAGTTAAATTAAAATAATGTAAGCATACATTTGCTTCAATATGTAATATCCCTGGCCACATATTATAACAACAAAGATTGCAATAAATGATTGATTGATTGAATATAAAAAATACTATTTAGATTAAAAAAAAATACCAATTCAGATCTTCTGTTTTGCATACCTAATATACTCGCTTACGTACTGTTACTCAATTTATCTGAAAACTCAGTTGTCATTCTGCACAACAAAAAACATTATTCCGTATCAAACAATGAGCGGAAATTAAATGTACCGCGTAACGCTGTTACCATGACACAGAACGCGCCTTTCTCGTACCTGTAACACATGCCGGACAGCCTCACTGAGCATCAATATGGCACACTAGTGTAGTCGAGTTAGAATCGCGATTCAACGAGTACTCTTCAGAGTGCGCGCGAGAGTTGCTCTCAACCCTTATATCACAACCGCGCGAAATACAAACTGTCAGTTTTCTTTTTTTTTTAAGAAAAAAACAACGCGCCCGCGTATCTTCTTCTTTTTTTTAAAGTAATATTTTCAACCAGTACTTACGCCAATTTTTTTATAACAATGTGCGTTCGTGAGGCAAATGTTTTGTGTTTTTGATGTTATTTTTTTTTCTGGTTAACCTGTCGGTGTGATTTAACCTTGACCTAAAAATTGTATGTCAGAACAAGTTGATGATGCATGGAAAATGATTCGCGATAAATGTGAAACAATAACCATTGTGTTGAAGTGTTTGAGTGTTGATTATTCAATGTTCTTGGCCTCTAATTAGTTTTGAATGCCTGAAAGGAAGGACAATGCAGCTGATATTTCAGATTTTCTTTAGTGTTTAAGACCTGAATTTACCATATTCATAATTCCACTGTTTGATCGTTACTTCCTCATCGTAAGACAGTTAATCTTATACGAAAAGTTCAAAGCTCAGGAAAGTTAGGATAGCTACTGGATAGGTTACCATTTTGATGAGGCATTCGCTTTTGAAGTGGCTTCACTAGTGGTCCTGATTTCAAGTTTTTGTGACTTATCGCCATTTCCTTAGCCCTGTAGAGGAGGACCCCCACGACGGGAAACGTTGCCCTGGGGTGGTTACACATGTATTCTATTCGTCACAACGGCATTGCTACTGGAACCAATGTATCAATATCAAAAGTTTTCGTAAACGCATCAAATAATCATCATATTTGTCCACTGTTGGACATAGGCCTCTCCCATTGCACGCTACTATGCTCTGTTTTCGGCTTCTCACATCCAGCATCTGTCAGCCATCTTGTACATATCATCAGTCAGACTAAATTTCGGGTAATAATAGTTGAATAGAAATAACGTATATAAATCAGAAGGTAGTTATATAAAGATTACTTTTATTTTAGTTACATCTTTTATTTAAACAATTAACTAAGTAATTACTTTTTATGTAATGTTGTAATCAAGTACGTTTGAGATGTGAAATATTTACATACATACATACACTTCACGCCTGTCTCCCAGAGGGTTAGGCAGATACTACAGATCTCCATTTGTCACGGTCATGACATACCCCTTTCGCTTCATCTACATTCATACATCTTTTCACACATGATCTCCGGTTTCGAGTACTATTCACGCCACCTTCTGCCAGGACATCACCAATCTGGTCAATATATGTCCTTCTGGGGCGACCTCTACACATCAGGCCCTGCAGATCACCCATATAAATCTCTTTCGTCAATCGACTTTCATTCTCTCCATATGCCCAAAATGTTTATATACACACACATCAAAAGTGTCTAGGGATCAAGAACATTTTTAGTTCTAAAAAAAATCTAATTTATTTAAATCTAATCTTCTGGATTGCTCTCCTACCTAATTCCCCATGCCTGTATCAATGCCTTATCACCACATTTTAAATAAATTATGAATGAATTCAGTTTTTGTAAAATATATTCTTGATTACAATCTTCTAAAATGTACTTGATCCCTGGACACTTTTGATGTGTGTACTAATATGTTGTATAGTTTCCTACCAGAAAAGTGGGTTAAGTTAGGTTAGAACATTTTAATTTGTTCATTGTATATTAAGCTGTCTCGGCGGGATAAAAACCTAGTAAGTCAGTTTTACAAGAAATTTGTTGTTGTTATTTGTTGTAAAAAAACAGTTGTGCCATGGTTCAGAGGGATGTACTGATAATAACTCAATAACAAAACGGACTTTTAAATATTTCAATTTTAATATTTTATTTTCTGCTTGGTGTTACTTTAAGAACATTTTATCAACACTAAGAAAACGTCAAAAGCGAATCTCCTGCTGAAACGGGATTGACTTCCAGGATAAACGCTAGCCAAAAGAAATAAAAATAAATGTAGAGTAATATTTGGTATGTTTATGGCGCCATATCGCTATATATCGCCAATTTATGGCGTATTTACAAATTTCACGATTTTTTTTACAATTACATAATATAATGTAAGTAAGTGATTTAAAGAAATGTACTTACAATAGTCTTAAATAAAGAAAACATTCATCGAATACTACGGATTAGAAAGTCGTGGCGTTTTAGAAGAATAAGCAGATGAATTGAACAGCTAATTGGTGATTATTTCATACCTACATACTCTTCACGCCTGTCTTTCAGAGGGGTAGGCAGATATATATCGTTATGTACTTAACAATGAATAGTTTAAAGAAATATTTCTTACCATAGAATTTCATGATGAAAACACGTTTTTGTAAATACGACACTGATAAATTATTTTACTGTTTTTCTTAATAGAAATACTTGACTCGGTAATAATAATAATATGTTTATTAACCAATTTCTTATAAATAAGCATTAACGATTGAAATTTATTACATTTTGAGTCTTGGAGGAAGTGTGAGTCACGCTTAGGTTCGGGTTTGCGATGGGTTCACACTAGGCTATGTCTGTATCGTGAAACCATGTTTTATTCTATTACAGTTCCGGTAAAGGGATATTTATCTGAACCCCAGTGAGGCCGTGGTAGACTAGGAAGCTAATAGGACTACCCAAAGTACTATATGAATAAATAAATACACTTCACGCCTTTTAATCCCAAAGCGAGATAGGCAGAGACACTTGCTAAAGCAAATGCCCACGGTTCACCAAGCGTATTTAACCCAACGTGACAGGGGGTGAGCCCATCGCCCACCCTTGTGGTGTGCGGGTTTCATCACGATGTTGTCCTTCACCGTGCGAGTGTAGCGTTGCGTACATAGGCCCTGAAAGTGTCCCATTGGTACACATCCAGTAGCCGGACTCGAACCCGCGACCTCCCGGTTACAAGTCAAGTATCCGACCAACTGGACCACAGACGCTCACTACTATATGAGATACAGATATATGGAAGTGAGTTAGGTTTTTTTTTGTACGTACATAATGAATCGATATCCATGGCTTCCGGCGAAGTTGTCATAAACGGCATTTAAATAAGGAGAGTGCTTAAAGTTTTAAAAAAGCAATGTGTAACGGAGACAAATAAATATTTGTTTTTTTCCCCAAATGAAACCACTCGCTTGCCCTTGTTGGACTGTATTGTCAAAAGTCAATAATGAAATTTTAGGAGGTAAGGACCAAAACGTATTAAAAATTGATAACTTCATTACCAACTACTATTTTTAATTTTTTTTAGGATATATAGATTTCACGTATGTCTACAGGAATGGAGCTTTTTGTTTTTTCTTTTTTGATAGGGTCTTAAGAGTTGTAACTTTTCGTGATTTTTCTTAAAATTTGGTTACACTTATATAAATACGTTTTGATTCTAGCCTTCTTATTTCTTAACGCAGAAAAAAGGCGATTAAACTGCACTCAAAATCAAACTGAACTCAAATCATTTTGGACAAAAATGTCGCTTAGGCCTTTTTGGCTAGAAGCCATCGATATGTAACTAGAGATAATAAAGCGTAAGTGAACTTGTATAGAAACGATAAAAGTACTAAATAACACAAAATGTAGCAAGTGACATAGATTTATTTTTCCTTCTTATTTATTTATTTGAGAAGCCAACAAGATCCAATAAAAAAAACCGCAAATATTTCAGTACAGTGCTATCTTAATTATAGGCTAACACAGAAAGGTTAACATACATTTTAGCTTAAAAAAATTATAACTGACAGTGGACAGTTGACGTAATGTCAAATATTTTTTAAATTTATTATGAAGTAAGTTAAGTGTGTACAATTTATGATGTTTATGATAAATATGTCATAAACTGTAAGCTGTTTTATTATCATGAGAGATAGACTTCTTCACAACTATCCACTTTACTGTGTATACATTTTTATCTTTATAATTAAAATCTTATATATCGTGAAAAAGTGAGCTGTATGAACTCGTTATCTCAAATCAAGTCAGCACCTTAAAAAAACTTGAAACAATTCAACATTCAAAACAGTTTCCTCAAGCAACTAAGTAGATAATGCTAGCTAATTACAAGACCAATAATTTTAAACACAGCTAATACCAATCTCGGTGTCGTCGCAAATAATAGATTATCTCGCGTGAGAAAACGCCTATATCGTAGAAAATCGCGCGCTTTTTCTTTCTTTTTCCCGACTGACAGGTGACAGTATAATCCGAACGCTTTCGGAGCGTGCCTGACGACAGATCAACCGGTGCATTCCCGCACGACTGTCAAACGGCGTGGTTTTTAAATTTGGAATTGCGAAGATATGTTTTTTTTTCTGTCCAGGATTATACATTGCCAGTACAACAGTGGCGTGCCACGTTCTCTGTAATAAAATGTAGTTTGTGTGCCAGCCCAGCATTGTTGGTCTGTCGTCAACTCAGTGGAACGAGAATCGGGCAGATGGCTTATTGGATACTAGTGAACGTCCCGCGATTCTTTTGACGGACCCGTTGGTGTAGTGGTCAGCATGTCTGCCTCCGCTCCGTAGGGTCGTGGGTTCGATTCCCACCGCTGGCAGGTATTTAGGTGATGAGCTTTTAAGTACTTGTTGGATGTGTCTGGGTGTTTTATTTATATAAGTATGCATTTAAAAGAAGAAAAAAGTATTTAAGTAAATATATCTCGTTGTCTGATTTCCATAACACAAGTGCTTTGGCTACTTAACATGGGATGAAGGCAATGTGTGTGTTGTTGTAAAATATTTATTTATTTATTAATTCGCGTAGTTTCTGTATTTCATACAAACTATAACACCCTCTATTTAGTGACACGTCCCACAGGATAGGGATAAAAACTAGCCGTGTCCTGTCTTAGGCTCTGAACTATCTGTATACCAAATTTAATTCAAATCGGTCAGTAATTTTGGCGTGAAAGCGAGACAGACTTTTTCATTCGAGAGGTTGAAGAATCATATTATCCTGTTCGCACGAACGGGTAAAAATTAAAATATGCAATGAAAATTAACACTTCTTATTACCTTCCGTATTTATGTCCGGCTTGTCGGGTAACTTTTGTTATGAAAAGTTAATACCTATTAACTGTTAATAATTACTATCACTAGCCGGGTACTGTAGTGGGGAATTTTCTTTGACGTTTTTCTGACAGATTTTCGGGCTAAGAACTGTCATTACTGTCATAATTTCCAAACAAAGTTTGACAGTAATGACAGTTCTTATCCGGAAAATCTCGTCAGAAAAACGTCCAAGAAAATCCCCATTAAAATTCCTAACCAATACGTAATGAATATGAATTATACTGAATTTCTTGCTTTTATTTGATTCTTCTTCCCCGTTTATCCCGGTTACGCGTCGTATTTCTGCAAGAGGATACAGATTCCGAGTTTTAAAAAGAAATTTCGATTATGTGCCTATATTAGCCAATCCCAAACTACTACGTGAAACAGTATATGAAAGCCAAATGTGAAACTTGACTGTTAGATTTTTTATTGTTTTTTTTTAATACCCTACAAACTAGATGCTTTCAAACCACCCTCGGGCCTATAACTTAGCTTAATTGCTAATAATTGTTAACAAAACATTAAATATACAGCTTTTTACATCCAACACAACGAAACAAAACTGTTTTTAAACACAAACTGTCAGTTGATAATTGTATAGATTAGAATCCAGGGCATTAAAAATACTATGTATAAAACTGTTAAAGAGATGTATGGAACAGTTAGTTTTTCATGGACAGCTGCTCTGTTAAATGGGCGTGAACGTTATCAATAATTTAGTATGGCTGCGCGTGCGCAGACGCTGCCGTCTTAATTTGATTTTCTAATGTTTGTTTCGTTGCCTCTAACTGGTGGGGTATTTTGCCATGTAATTAGCTTCTGGATCTATATACCTAGTACATAGGTAGGTACTTAGAGTATATACTTAGCAAAATATATGAGGTAATGCTAACAAATCAGGTACAGTTAAGGACTGACTAAGATAAACACTTCAGATACTATTTAATTATGTTTTATGACATGTGACATCACATAAAGAGAATAACTGAACCGATATTGAAAATTATTTCGATAAATGAAAGCCACACTGTATGATATTTCCTCGAAATTCAGGGCAGGTAGGCGGAATAAAGAAATTATCATTATCACCATCATCAGCCCATACATGTCTACTGCTGGACATAGGCCTCTCCAATTGCACGCCGCCGCTCCAAAAAAATTATACAATGTTTTAATTCGTACATAGCAGTAATGTTATGATGTAAGACATTGATCTGTTGGTATTTCGTGTGTATAACATTTTAAACATACGCAACTAAGCGTTTTAAGTTTAAAACTTGATTAGTAATTCCACAGTTAATATTGAAATCCGCATAATCACAAATAGGCATTACTAATCAGTGCTGTTGCGTACATTTGCCTCACAAACGTAAGGAGAGTCACGGGACCGTTGCGAATAATATTAACAACAGTGATTACAAAAGATAACTATACATTGACTAATAAAAAATAATCAGTGAAAAGACGGTACAGTGCCGAGCGAGCCGATCAGGTGTATCAGTGGTAGACGTGCGTTCGGGGAGAAGACTAGACTGCGAGTGATGTGTTGCATCGAACATATTTTGAATTCGGAACAGTAATGGATACCAAGATGGCGACGTGTCCGAGGCGGGAGAGGCCGTTGCGCTCGTCGTCAGCGAGGCTCAAGTACTCGAAGACTGCGCCGCCCAGCACGCTCAGGTTCGTGGGTACTTACCACAACTAGTTTTGGTTTTATGTCGGTTAACTCTACATTTCTGTTATTTTTTCCTTGTAGCTACAAAATTGTACATGAAAAATGGAGGGGTCTTTTAATCCGCCGCAAAATCAGTGAGTCCTTTCATAAAATAACTAGAAAACAGTACCGATCCAAAAGTGTCAGTTTGGATCCAAAAGTGACAGTTAGGATCCATCATTTTCCATACATTTTCGTGAAAAATAGACAGACTGAGGGTGGTACGCGGCTTCCAAGTCTAGTTCTCTTTGGTCTGAGTTTCTTTGATTCTTAATCATGATAGATGGCGCTAGCTGTATTAGAGGGGATTAATGTTAAAGTAATTAATGACGTCACGCAGTCAGTAAAACATGTTTACATATTGCAAAAGTTTCTGAATTTTGAATAACTTACCCAAACCATAAAAATCGCACTACAATATAACTGGCAGAAGTCTCCCTGAACACCTACTAGCGACATCTAGATAAGACATTTTAGCAGTTTGAATTCCCCATTAATACAGATCTTCCATAACAAAGAGAAACGAGGGACATGAAAATTTCCCGTTATTTTGTTCTTTCGTTATATATTTAGCAGCCACGCGCCAAAAAGCGGGCCCGTTGGTGTAGTGGTGAGCATATCTGCCTCTGCTCCGTAGGGTCGTGGGTTCGATTCCCACCGCTGACAGGTGCTTAGGTGATGAACTTTGAAGCACTTGTTGGATGTGTCTGGGTGTTTTATTTATATAAGTATATATTTAAATGAAAAAATCTGTATATAAGTAAATATATCTCGTTGTCTGATTTCCATAACACAAGTGCTTTAGCTACTTAACGTGTGTTGTTAAAAAAAAAAGATCCTTGTTGAACTTTTGCTTGTTGAACTGCAAGTACATCTGCCTACCGCGTTGGTGATTGTAATGTATGTAGGAAGTTGTCCTACATTAACATGCAAATTATTTCTTCATTTCTTACGTTAAACCCCGTTATTTACTAATTAGTGATTTATACAATGATTACTTTACTTAATACCAATTAAATATAAAACTAAAAATGTTAATTTTTAAACCGACTTCGAGAAGAAGGAAGTCTTCAATTTGTTGGTATTTATTTTTTATTTTTATGTCTGTTAACTCAAAACTTTTGATTGGGTAAACCGAATTGGATGATTGTTTTTTTTTTCATTGATAGCTGCATGTCCCATTTAAATTTGTCCCAAAAAAAACCACTAATCTGTCAACATTTAATGGTTGAAGTCGTTTTTTTATTTTATTAATCCAGTGTCTGAACAATTAAAACCATTTATTTTTTTTTATTTATATCACATTATATTTTCT
>SJJU01011088.1:0-12801 GCA_012932125.1 Conopomorpha cramerella
TAGAACTAATTTCGACTGGATGTGCTCATTAAGAAAATCTTCCAGAACAAAATTCGTTCGTTTTCCCCGAAGTATTTTTACACATAACATCCTACCTAGGTACCTTGGTCCATGTCCGCCATTTTCTGGATTGCACAACAATTTCTATCGAGATGGAATGGCGAGAGCTCACGGACATTCTGTATGTAACACTAATTGGTCTTGTAACTTCAATATTTCAGTTTGTTGCATTCACCATGTGGTAGAAACATGTTGCGCCCCATGCAACTTGTTGTGGGTACAAGGTACAGTTAATGGAGCTCGCGTTTCATTTAGTTTTGTAAGTTGGAGAGGATCAAGATTATTTGGTTTGTTGGATTAATGTTATATTCCCCGACGTCATAGGTAGGCGATAGGGGCGCATGCGTGAGCCTATCGATCAGAGTCATCTTACCGTTGGGGCCATTCGTCCTCTGCCACCTATTTGGTGAGTACACATCTCGGGTATTAGACGCGTAATAGTTCAGTAACTACCTGCCTATAATTTATTTCTATTAGGTTTGCCTAACCGGAAGTGTGCATGTACCTTGCGGTGGCGCTAATACTTATTATCGCGAGCTTGATCCGGTTACAAGTAAGTGACGATTATTATCGAGTTTCCTTCTATGAATACAAAAAAAAATATTTCTTCACGTCCGCTTCTCTGTGCGTCTCCTGTATCTCTTCTTTGTTGTGTGTACCTACTAACTCAGAACGTATAATTTCTTCATACCTCTTCGAAACAATGACGTGGCAAAATTTATTTGCTCTTGTCAAAACTATCTATATATTCCTGTGCTTTGCAAACAACCCCTTTGTCTGTATACTTTTGTGTCTTTGTGTGATATCTGTGTTATTGTGTTGTGTACTTTTATAATTATTCGAAAAAATATCTTGTAGCTCGGCTACTTATAATCCAGCATCGATCTGCCAACACGGCAGTTGGGGGGTGTTCAAGGGCATTTTTCAAGGTTAGTGGTTAGGGGGCTCAAAACAAAAGCAACAGGTCGCTTTCACGATATCTTACTTGTACGTAACGGCCCCGTGAGAATGGCCTAGCTATTTATCTCAGTTTATTACGCCAATTTTGACTATATTGAGTTTCACTTTGTATGTAGGTTCGTAAAAGGTTTTATTACAGAGTACACTCTCCGCGATTTTAGTATTAATTAAAAGACAATTTCATCCTTTTTTTTATGTCATATAACATTCGTTATTGCGCATTTCTTTGTTCTGTATTGAATGTAATAATTTTATTTATTACATCTACATTTTATTTATGGAATACTTACTTACTGTTACCGAATTTCTAATTTTAAAGTAGTAATTTACTTTACTTTGCAATATAATTTTCTTTGTTCTATGCGTTACGTGGCTATAAATAAATATTTGTAATGGGTAGGCGCCCTAGGTATTTCCCGGTGAAAATCGATAGAGCTGAATCCAGGATACCTGGGGGCTAGATTGCACTTGCGCGCTGCAACGCCCGCCCATCCCCTGCACAACCCCCGGATGTTATTGATGTGGACAAGTTTAACTATACACTTAAAACTGTGACTTGAGCTAGCGCAGCCTATGCGATGTTACCTGACACAGCTCATTCCTGAAACATAAGCTTCAGCTTTCGGTTACTCGTTACCAGTATAAATGAACCTCACAGGCAGTCAATTGTTTGTAACTCGGTAGCTCAGTTTGTTCATGTTGCCTAGGACGTCGGGGGAAATTTCTGGGAGATGCGCGTCATAGACTATAGGTACTATTTTGTGCACTGGGCTGCTGCGATCCGATTGGTCGATGCAATGAATTATTGATTTTCCGTAGAGGTGAAGGTATTATTGGCGATATATTTTAAAGGTTAAAGTTTACCCACGTATACCGTAGCTGATTGGTTTAGTGTGTTTACTTAGCAAATATCGGAATTATTTTTTATACAATTAAACAATAAGGCTAACACCATGGAGCCAAAACGCACTTCCTGCGATACAATAAAAAAACATAATAAAATATTAAACTACATGAAAGTATACAACAAACAAAACAAAGTTAATTAAAAATATCCTTATGTACCAAAAACACTCTTAATACTAAAATATTTTTTTAAAGTTTTCACTAACCTAGATGTTGCATCGAAGAATACATCGGCATTCTGATAAGGAATAGGTAATAATAATTTAAAAAATATACAATGTATGCATATACATATATTTATACCTATATGTATATATTATATGCATATACATATACATAATATATATACAAATAGTCTGGACTGATTCATTCATCACTGACTCATCAACGTCCAGCGTTTGACCCTAGAGCTCAAATTTTGCACAAGGGTTCTTTACATTATACTAGCTGACCTGGCAAACGTTGTTTACCAATATACTTTATAGCCTATATGTTTTTCTAGTTTATAAGATACAATACTGCCAAGTTTCATCAACATCCGTCCAGTAACTTCTGCGTGAAAGAAGGACAAACATCCATTCATCTATCCATACATCCAGACATCCATCCAAACTTTCGCATTTATAATATTAGTAGGAAGTAGGATAGTAGGATGATTTACGTGAGATAAGAACGTATGTTATAAAATTCATGCCCTAAAGGGATGAAAAGGGGTAAGGGTGGAGGTTCATACTTGTATATAATATCAAGATAATAATGCATATTGGCAAAACAACGTAGTCAGGCATTGTAGGCATCTAGAAATACGAGTTTAAACTCTAATTCGCAAAAAAAATAGGTACTTTATGCTTTTTTGTAAGCGAAGCAGTAAAGAAAAGGGATAAGTTTACATTTATTTTTATGGGAATTCGTGCTTTATCACTAAACTAATCCGAACTAATAAAACACTCCCCATGAAAATAAATAGAATGTCACGTCCTTTCTTCTTATGGAGGCAGTGTTGTACGTCTCGAAACGGTTCTTCATTATTATCATGGCACTTTCGAAATACAATACTTAGTCTACTAGGACTCCAACAATGCTGTATAGGAACAACCCTCAAATAAAGTTATCAACGGCATCACACAACGAGTATAATGCGATAAGATAAACGTTTTCCAAAATTTACTTATTTACTTACGGATAAATTCGTGTTGCCTAAATAAAGCCGTGTATGGTGACGGCTTCATAGAATACCTGAGTCACCACCCCAGCCCAATTTTCCGTCGTGGAGGTCGCAAGAGGCGACCGAGGGAACTCTCCAGAGAACGGGCAGCAGCGCTCTCTGTGAGTTAAACCACAACACCGTTGCAATCGCCAACCCGCCTATTATTGGCACCTGATTATTGGCATTTCCCCTCCAAATTATCTTTAAAACCATTGAGGGAGGCCCATTTCCGGCAGTGAACGGCATGTGGCATATGCATGTCTTGGGACGATAGGTTCTCTCGTTTATAATATTCACACAAAAGGTTTAGCGCAAAAGGTGTTCTAAATAATAATCGTTATATAGTGTATAGGATAAAGAATAAAAACACAAACTATTCAAACTCCTAATATATAAAAATAGCATTTTATTAATTTCTTCGAACATAAAAATTGCTTAAGGTCAAAAACTCTATGTAGAGCTTTTTCCGTTAGGTATTTTAACATTTATTTTGTTGGCATCGCCCTTGAATTTTTTTATATTTTAGCCACGTTCGAATTGCACCCGCATGTGTCAAGTTATTGCGGGCTTAACCCAAATAAGTAGGTAGGCAGAAATCCTAAATTCTGTTTTTTATGAGAAGAGTCATTGGAAGTTAACTATATGAGTATTTTATATGGCAATTCGATGCAACTTTCTGCGATTGACTTGCCAAGATAGGGTAGCATAGGGGTAGTATGAATGACAAAAGAATCAATATTAATTGCGCTATAGTAACTTCTTAAAGCAAATCCATATATAAGTGGCCATCAGCGCTTCGCAAATGCGAAAGTAACTCTGTCTGTCTGTCTCGCTTTCACATCAAAACTACATAATCGATTTAACAGATACACAAACAGATAATCAATTTTACAGACGGTTTAGAGCCTGAGAAAGAACAAGGGCTACTTTTTAATTGACAACAAAAATGTTCTAGATAATATTAGCAAGATAATGTTTGCCGGATCAGCTAGTCTTTCTGAAATAAAATAGACTACAGTTAATTTATGACAAATAGCTGTCAGCCAGTGTTGAATGTTACAGTTTTTATTATTGTTCGTTTACATGTTATAAAAGCGTCTGTAGTTTGAATAACTTATCCAAATAATAAAAAAGCTACTAAAATATAACTGGCAGAAGTCACCGTGGACACTAGCGACATCTACCTCTAGATAAGAAATTTTCACGAAGCGATAATACGTACCAATTATTACATGCTTGTATTAGGTCTCTAAACTCGCATCCGATAACAATCCGAGTGACCAACTACTAGTAAATCCCATCTCATTTTAAGTAAAAATAATCTCAATTTATCTATCACGTCTAGTTTCACCATCATAACAAAAACGGTAAATTATAACGACAAACAGCGCCCTCAAATCCCACGGCCATTCTATCTCCTCACAAAGTATATCACGAAATTATTCCTTAGAACCCGTGAATAGCCCAACCGTAGGTGTTCGAAACGCGCACAGCTACCTTTATTCTTCTGTTTATTCCAAGTCTAATCTCGGAGTATATACCTGTCTCTATCATTCTTCATCGCAACGAGTGGGAGAGAAAGATACGTGAAAACAACTCGCTAAAGATTTCTACAAGAGTAGACCTCATCTGATCGTTCGATAGTAGAATGAAGCAAGCATAATATTGAGTGGGGTGGAAGAGGCGTCGGCGGATTTACCAACAGAATATCGTCCCACGCACGGCGCCCGCAGGTGCCGTCAACAATTGACATCCTAAATAACATACGTCGCCAGTGTATCCTGACCTACAATATCTAACAATTTACAATACGACAGATAGCAAGTTACTTTGGTCTCAATGCCTTTACATGACCAAACGTAGAGCTAAGTAAGGTGTAGAGAGTACTTGGAGTTCAAAATTGCACGGCTGTTGGAGTAAAGTGTAGGATAAAGTATTAGTATAGTTACTTGCTTACCATAAAGGTAAGTAAGAAATGTTTCAGTACACACCAAATACTAATCTAGGACGCATCTGTTACGGTAGCAAGAAGGTTTAGTATAGATGTGACGTTGGACTTAAGGCAAATAAATGTGTTTTTAAAGCCAATAAAGAGCCTGAATCATCAATGTCTTAAGGACCTCGGAACGTGAGATAAATGCCACGATTGTACGGTTAAGTCTACTTATATGTCTCAATTACGCACTTGTAAAATCAAACTTGTATTTAAACGATCTGCATTTGAAACAAAGAAAAAACCACAAGTACATACGGTTTATTAGCTGTTAGAATATACTTCGCAGCCTGTCATCTTTTATCCTTCTCTGGTGACGAGTGAAACGAGTAAGATAGAACTAGAATGATAGGCTAACGGACTAAAATTACTTATTGAGTTTTAAGTCTTTATAAGCAAACATGCAAAATTTACGAGCAAAAAATTAATATACAAGTGCAGTTTGAAAAAAAATTAAAACCCATATTTTGTTTAATCAGATGACTCGTATTATAAAGACACTTTAGCATAAATTACTGTTTTTTTTGTACATAATCCTTTTAACGTTCTAAATCAACAGTTACGGGTTCTACTCAACTATAAATAATTAAATACCAAAACGGGCTAGTCAGCAATGCCCTCCAAGAAAAAAATATAAAAAGTTATGTCATAATTTATTTATTTTAGGCTTTTATTAAACATTTGTAAGTGTGCTTGCTACAGAAATAAGCTTCTCTCCTCTTCAGTATGAAAAGTAACAGAAATATTAATATTATTTTAATACATAGAAAACGACTTGGTTACAATTTATTAGTGTCCTTGTATGGGATATTCAGAATATCAGTCCAGTAATAAGTATCTAAATTAAAAAATAAATAATTTTGTAACACAAAATAATGCGCAGAAAAACTCTTAAACTCTTGGTTTGAGACTCCACTTACTGCTAAAAATATTAAAATATTTATCTAGCGTTCCTAGTCTATTAATATGTAGTTCTATGAAGGTAGAAAGCTGAATGGACCTCATGAACGAACTAAGATATTGAATGCAACATTTACTATCTATACGTGTGTAGCAGCTTTACTTAAGTTAGTTACTTACGTCAAGTTTAAATTAAACTTAGTAATTTAAACCATTGAGTCATGTTTTTTTGCGACTGCAACCAGAGATACATTTATAAAAATGTTTTTAATTACGAGTAGGTAGGTATACTAGTTTCTTCCAAGTTCCAAGGCCAGAAGGCCTATAAAACAAATGATCGTGAACCGTGGACATATTAAGTTCTAATCTGACATTAACCAAGAGTATAATTAATTAGTTACAACTTATTAGCACAAAAAGAACAATAACAACAAAAAAGAAATACAATAAAACAGAAATACAGTACATTAACCAAGATATTTTTATCCTACTAATATTATAAATGCGAAAGTTTGGATGGATGGATGTTTGTCCTTCTTTCACGCAAAAAGTACTGGACAGATTTTGTTGGAAATTGGCAGCATTGAACTAGAGTAACATATAGGCTATAAGCTATATTGGTAAAATAACGATTGTCGGTTCAGCTAGTAGTTAAATAAATAAGTAATTTAAAGAAAAAAAATCGACCGCTACCATTACAAGTCGCCTGCTTATGGCATTTTTTTAAATTCACTTCGATTTATAGGATCTCCCATTATTAAACCATGACTTCCTTAGGACCGCTGCTTGGGACCACTTTGGAAATATATTTTTTCCAACGAATAATCGGTTTATAATCTACCGAATTATCCGCGAACAAACATAAAAAAGCGTATTACATATACGCTTTGATTTTACGCGTCGATTTGAGAACTCACTAAAAAAACAGTAACAGTGCCAGAAACTATTATCTTATTTATTTAAATCTAATATATAAAATTTCCATGTCACAATGTTAGTTACCGTACTTCTCCGAAACGGCTCTACCGATTTTTACCAAATTGTATATGCGTATTCAGTACGGCTGGACCGATTTGGCTTATATTGGTCTTGAATCAAACGTGGAAGTCCAGTGAAGGTTTAAAAGGTGTATATCTTTCAATACACGGGGTACAAAGGCGACTTCCTATAGCAAAACAAATGTTTACCGAGATACCTAGTTTTAATAAAAACATAGATAAACAAAACGCCCAGTAGCACACTACAAATGGCTCAGCTTAAAGGTATTGCTTTATTAAATATACAATACACTTCACGCCTTTTAATCCTAAAGCGGGGTAGGCACTTGCTTAAGCAAATGCACACGGTGCACCAAGCGTATTTCACCCAACGTGACAGGGGGTGAGCCCATCGCCGTTATAGAGTCCCATTGGTACACGCCCAGTAGCCGGACTCGAACCCGCGACCTCCCGGTTACAAGTCAAGTATCCGACCAACTGGACCACATACTTATTAAATATGTTGGCACTAAATCAAACCCGCGACCATCATCCTAGAGGTAGAGCCAAGACTACTAAAATTTCACGGATGGAATCGCGTCCACTGGTAGTAGAATATACGCTAAGCACATAACTATTAACAGTAGATGTCACACCTCCCACTTGGCCATAAATATGTTCCTAGACTCATATCAAGAGGCGACGACTTGCAATAATATCATCGACAAATAAATAGCTACAACACTATTTTGTACCAACTCTACATTTCTACTGACCGCTACAAAACTGGTGCAATTTTGCAACTAGAATTTTCAACTCTATCTTCACTAGCAAAAGAGGCGAGAATCATCCAAACAACTACTTAGTTGGCTAAAGAGCCGTAACACATCCGGGCTCAGATCACACGTGAAAATGTTTATGGAAATTTGACCAATAAAACCATTAGAGTAAGAGTGCTTGTTTTATTCACGGCAACATAATATCTTAGAGGATGCCCACGCGCACTCCCCCGCCGCCGCCGTCGGGGCGCAGGCGCTGTAACAATCTTTCATAACTTCTAACCGTGGTCATTGAGAAAGTCCAATAAGATGCTAAGTTTACACGCCAATCTGTATGTCAATTACTAATCCTTTCTGGCTATGGTTATGGTCTTCTGTCTGTTCATTTATAACTGGTAACTATCGTGGGTTTAGTGCTTGTCAATTAACCAGAGACGAAAAATACTTTGAACTTTTATTACAAATTCGATCAGCTTTACAGAATTTTTAAGTTACTAAGAAGCGGTTAAGAGAGAAGATTTTTGGCAAACAACAATCGCTTTCGGCTTTCTAGATTATTTCCGTGTCACCTTGTATACGACGGTTACAAGAAATTCATCCGTTACGGCATGCAATAAAAGACAGATACGAAATCGGCATCGGATAAACTTATAAAAAGTGTAAAAAAATAACTAGTGTCTCTTTTCTTCAAGACCATTACCATAGCGATATTGGAATAGTAATAGAGAAGCAGGTGCTTAGAAAATGCATTATAATCATGTTGTTGTTCTATGGCACCCCACTGGTGCACATCGCCTCTACAAGTTCAAGCCACTCCTCCCTGTCTTCCGTGATGTTTTTGAGCTCGCACCAGCTCTGTCCTCCAATCATAATAATGATACAACTCTTTTATTCCATCCAGTAGGGTACCTATACGTCACACCTTTCTTCTGATTTTGCTATTTTGGTTCATTACCAAACTAGGTCGTTTTAGGCAGCTCCTTTTTCTTGACTCTACATTATAAATATCTACAATTTACTTGGCTTTTTTTAAACACTTAAATGCATAAAAATGTATACAGGGTAGACTTAATGCTAAAGCATTTTCTACCAGTCAACTGCTAGTAATGGGAATGTCAGATCGGGGGTGCCGACATTGTCGTAAAAAATTAAAACACAAAGATACACATTGTAGAAATAAAAACAAAAAATATTACAAAAAATAGTTGAGGACTAAAGACGTTATTACAAGTAAAGCACTATATTATATAACAACGCAATGTCCGTAAAAGTGTTAAAAAGTTCGAAAATATCAAACTTCATTACAATATTCAACATTAAATCAACCAAAAATACAATAATAATTCTAATTCTTAAAAAGGCAAACATTGATACCTTTGGAAGATTAAACAACAAAATACATTAATTTTAATTAAAATTTGTGTAGTGGCAGATTTATAGAATACATTCGGATCGCGCGATCTATCAAAGATACCGCACCGCTGATAACATCTCCGTTTGACACATACACCTACCTCTTTTCAACTCGGTAGGTACGATTATAATTGTAAAGAAAAAATAATCGACTTAAACCAGTACTAATCGCCCTCCTATTAAGGATGATTTTTATAGTTCCTCTCGATTTTTCTAGTTTGCCACCAAACCCTGGCTTCCCTATTATGGAACTAACTTTGAAATAACTTCTTTCCTTTTTAAAATATCGGCGAACAAATTTCTTTTTCGCGTAAGTCGCTTAAAACTTAGTTAAGTACAAAAATATACATCTCAATATATCTATACTAGCTGTACTCGCAGTTTTACCAACGTTGCATTCCGTACCTCTGGCAACTTCTGCATAAAATACAACCTATGTTTCTTCTTGTACCTCAAAAATAATGTTTATAATGAAATGTATATGCTACTTAGCATGGGATGAAGGCAATGTGTGTATTGTTTTAAAAAAATATTTATTTATTTAAAACTTGTCAAACAAATGTGAATATGTCACAAAATGGAAGGATTTTATTGCTATCTACTTTCGGTCGAGTAACAAAATGATCTTCCACATTTTTGTTGAAATTCATAAATTAATGTCGTTAGAAAATAACGTTCGTTTTTTTTCTTGCTACATTATAAGAACTGAAAATGTGTGAGCTTGTGTTCTAAATATGTGTATAGATTGGTTTCTTGGTAGTTTTTATTCGTTCGACCATGGGTCGCGTCATATACATCGCTCTTTGATCAATGATCGGAATTTTTATTTCTTTCGGACAACATCTGCTACACGGTACACCTTAAAGCTGAACCTTCATTGCGTGTTTATTGTAACACCGCACAGCTCACGTTTTACTGACCATTGGTCAATTTGACACAGACTTATTCGCTGATTCCATGGTGTATGACTAATGCAGTGATCATTTGAAATAAGTATTCGTTTAATGAAGTCGGCATTAGGTTACAAACAGGCCGACCGTGGCTCATCAACATCGAGTCCATGTTCTTAGTCTTCTCATTCTGCTTCTTCGTCTTTTGTGGAATATAATCCCTCGGGATCTTGCCCATTCACCACTATGGTGTTAGAACACTAAGAAGCTCTTTCTTTTCGTGTAGATTCATTTGTTTTAATGACGTAAGAACAATAACAGCATAGCACGACAAGTTGCGATATGTAAACGTTGCCTAAAACGAAAAGATTGACTTGACCTTCTTATTGTTAGACAGACTCGTCTCTTCTAGATTTTACTGTAGGTCTTGGTTCTATCAGGAGTCACAGTGCAGTGGAGTGAAAGAGTGTACTATAATCTCTTCTGCCTAGCGTTTTACCCTTGTTACCCGGCATATGCGCGGGAGGGCCCATGATCCCTCGTATCTTGTTTTGTGTGACTATTCTCGGGACGTCAGCCTCAGACAGTTCGAAAGGAATGCAATTGATCATCTCAACTTTACTATGAATTGATTTCAAAAGATCCGAGGGCCTCTTATTCGACATAAATAGTGAACTAGTGTTGATGAACTGTAGCTGGGAGCCAAGGCTTATGGTGCCGATCGATGCACGGAAACTTGCGATCTCCGAGAACCGCAGCTGGGGTACGAGCGGTTCACATTTTTTTTTAATCACTATGAACAAGCGTTTGATCGCCATGTCATAATAATGGCCCATACTAACAATATTATTATTAATAAGTATTATGTTTGTAAAAAGTATGTAATGTTTCATTTACAAAATAAAATATTCATAACGGCGATTGTCCAATGATTTTATCTGCTGTAAAAAAAAATAAATAAATACTAAGTTGTGTAAAGTAAAAAAAGATCCTAATATTTATTTGTATTAATTTTTATCACTTACGACCCAATAAAAATGTTCAGAGTACTGTTACTTAATTTTATTTATTTACACTGCTTAAACAAAGAGAAGAGAATGTTAAAGAAAAAAAATCAGTTTATTGACGATTTTTCCTGGCGTCTGTTTTTTAATCTGTTTCCCTTTGATCGCCAATTATAACCGTAGTTTATAGATTACGGAGAGCTTTTGTATATACTATAATTAAACAAAAAAAAACTAAAAAGCTATGTACGTTGTACATATTAGTGTTGTAGTAACTTTCTTTGTTTATAATTTGTGTAATGTGTTGGCATAGTCAGAAATACTGCCACAGATATTTTTAACCAATCCATAATTTCATGTACGAGCAATTGGCTAAAATGGAGACAATCATACTTAGCTTGCTTCCTATTCCTTTCAAAAGGGGTAGGCATAGGCTATAGACGTCATTCTGCTACGCGGTACTTGTACATTATAATCATACGATGTTAAGTCTATCATTCGATATTGTCGTAGGTAATCAGGCGACTTGTAATTTGTCTAGACAAATCGATGACGTAACCCTATATATACTTGGCTGCTTATTGCTACTAATTAATGTAGATACCTACCAGGTCTTATGTCAATTTTTGACAAGACATTATGTATGACTAATGCCAATTCCAATATCGAAATAACGGACTGCTTTACATACGGATTGTAAGTTTTTGAAGTACATTGGGTCGGTACAGTCGGCTAAGAATTCGGCCTAACCACCCTAAGGCTGAAAGTCATGTAAATGTCATTAGACATCGTTGTGTATTTAGTAATGTATTATATGTTGGGTATTTGTGTGGCTGCGACCACGAAAAATAAAAGCTTGTTGCAAGAGTGTATTAAAGCAGTATGCCACTAGCCCTGTTGTCGCTGTCGCGTCTATCCCGTACCTAACAGACATTAAGGTTCATTTTTTACTTGACATAATAAAAGAACACTGTATTATTGATGTATTAGTAACACAATAAAAAACGCATCTGTAGTCCAGTTGGTCGGATACTTGACTTGTAACCGGGAGGTAGCGGGTTCGGGTCCGGCTACTGGACGTGTACCAATGGGACTCTTTTTCAGAGCCTATGTACGCAACGCAACGCTCGTACGGTGAAGGACAACATCGTGACGAAACCCGCACACCACAAGGTGTGTAAACCCTATAACGGCGATGGGCTCACCCCCTGTCTAATTGGGTTAAATACGCTTGGTGAACCGTGGGCATTTGCTTATTAAGCAAGTGCCTCTGCCTGCCCCACTTTGGGACTAAAAGGCGTTAAGTGTATTTATTTTAGAAAAACTGGTACAATTATGTATCTTGAAACTAACTACTCGATAAAGGCTTGAGGTATTACTAAAAAGTAAGTAAAAGTAAATAATATTTCCTCTACTTCCGTACTCAGTCATTAGTTAGTGTTTGAAAATCAATACATAATAGTGTGACCAAACCGACGCCTCGCACCTCCGCGATACGTTATCCCGTCGGGAATGAACCGTACACAAGTACTTCAAGGAGAGAAAGGTAATTTTACTGTCGCAGTATTGTTACAACGATCACAGGAAAATCAAACCAAGTATCAAACATCAAAAAATTAAACAATAGTAAACAAGCAACAATTTCGTGACACATAGTGCTTTAGCTACTTAACATGGGATGAAGGAAATATGTGTGTTGTAAAATATTTATA
>SJJU01011095.1:0-10484 GCA_012932125.1 Conopomorpha cramerella
TGCTTTTTTTTTTGTAAGTAATAATTTATTGCACTCAAAGCAATATGGTTTTACTCAAGGCAGATCAACCACTGACGCAGGTGTAGCTCTAGTAAAGCATATTTTTGCTTCTTGGGAGGACAAAAAAAATGCCATTGGCATTTTTTGCGACCTCTCAAAGGCATTTGATTGTGTAGACTCAAAAACATTAATTTCAAAATTAAAATTCTACGGTGTGGCTGATCTGTCAATTATAAGTTCTTATTTAAATAATCGCAAGCAATATGTAGATATTGATGGAATTAGATCTGGTGGCTCTGAAGTAAAACTAGGCGTTCCTCAGGGATCAATACTTGGTCCTTTCTTATTTTTGGTATATATTAACGATCTCCCTTCAATGGTAGAGAAGCATGCTGACATAGTATTGTTCGCTGATGATACCTCGTTAATATTTGAAGTAAATCGCACTAATGTTAATACAGAGGGCATTAATGAAACACTGTCTAAAGTCCTCGATTGGTTTACTTGTAACAATCTTTTATTAAATAGTAAAAAAACAAAATGAATAAAATTTTCTCTACCAAATGTTAAAAAGATTGATGCAAGTATCCAATTAGAAAGTAAGAGTTTGGAGTTTATAAATAACACTGTCTTTTTAGGTGTTACTATAGATTCCAAACTGCAATGGGCAGAGCATATTACTAAACTTGCCGCTAAATTAAGCTCGGCCGCGTTTGCCGTTAGACGTATCAGAGATTTAACAGATGTTGAAACGGCAAGGTTGGTGTACTTTGCATACTTTCATAGCTTAATGACGTGTATGGTATATTGTTGTGGGGCAATGCTGCTGATATTTGTACTCCAAAAGAGAGCTGTAAGGGCAATATATAAAATGCGCTCCAGAGACTCCCTTCGAGATAAATTTAGAAGTATAGATATTTTGACACTTCCATCGCAGTATGTTTTTGTAAATATTATGTATATCCGGAAAAATATTAATTCATTTTTGCAGCATGATGAGGTATACAAATATAGCACTCAAAATAAGTGTAAGATTTATCAGCCTTTTAGTCGCCTCAGCAAAACTAGCAAGTGCTTCTTAGGACTTGCTATTAAATTTTATAACAAACTGCCCAAGGAAATAACTGAGTTGTCTGAAGAAAATTTAAGTCAATTGTAAAGAAACAGTTAATTAGTAAGGCATACTACAGGGTTGATGATTACCTACATGATGATAATGCATGGACAAACATGTCAGCCCGTATTGATGTAAAACATAATTATTAAGACATCTAAGGCTAAACATTCCACATCACTAATGTTGGTAATGAGCTGGGTGGTTGCTTGCATGTTCTGAGGGGTTTAGTTACATAACCCACAGGGAACTCTTTTGTTTTATTTAATGTTAATATCATTTAGTGCCCTTGAGCTGTTCACCAGTCAGGCATGCATCCGGCCATCAAGCATTTGTTAAATGAGTATTAAGTCATATTTATGTTAAGTATAGGTACTTAGCAGTAAGCCTTGGCGATTTGAAAAGATGCCAGTTTCTTCCCGGTTCTTCTGGCCAGTAAAAAAAAATAATTCGAACCGGGGACGATTACTTTTGTTTTAAAGTCATAAATGACGTTCATCAAGCTTTGTGTTATGCTACTGTATATCTGTATGTTATAGCACTTATTAAGATGAAAAATAAACGCTTTGACTTTGACTTTTGACTTTGGCTATGGTTAGAATGTAGAGAGAGGGCAAAGTTAAAATGTTCAAGTTTGAAAAGTGACTTCTGCAGCTTTCAGGGAGATGGATATTTTGTAAGATGCGGACGCATTTTTTCTGCATGATAAATAATTCGTCAGCACTGGTGCTGTCGCCCCACAGAATGACGCCGTACGACAGCCAGGCGTGGGCGTAGGCGTAGTACGCGGATAGGGCACACTCTTTATTGGTGTTGGCTTTTAAATTGCACAGCGCAAAAAGGAAGCTCGATAACTTGGACTTAATTTGAGTTACGTGCTCCTTCCAGTTTAAATTAGCGTCTAGGTGGAGTCCTAAAAGTTTGGTTTGAGTTACTTCTTCAATGCCTAAATTATTTGTTATGTCAGTTAGAGAGGGGGACTTTTTTTGGTATGGTTTAAATACTATCAGTTTAGTTTTCTTGAGGTTAATTTTAATGTTTATGGATTCTAGCCAGTTTTCGACATTCTCATAGGTATTTGTAATTGATGAAAAACTATCAGTACTAGGGCATTTAAATAGAAGGGACACGTCGTCCGCGAACATTACACATTTAGCGGTGTTATCTACAGTGTTTGGCAAGCTATTAATATATATCAAAAAGAGTATGCATCCGACTACGCTTCCTTGAGGGATTGACCAATTAATTATTGTTGAGGATGATTTTACGGTTTTAATAGAAGAGTTCACCTCGTCGTAGTGTTCTAGTTCTACATACTGTGTTCTATTAGTTAGGTAAGATTTAAACCAATCATTTGCATTCCCTCTTACTCCTATATCATAAAGCTTAGAAATAAGTATTTCATGTAACACTCTATCATACGCTTTGGACATGTCTAGGAAAAGACCGATGGCGAAGTATTTATCTCTAATGCAGTCTAAAATTTCCTGAACATAATTAAATATAGCAGTAGTAGTATTCCTATTTTTACGAAAGCCGTGTTGATTTTCATTTAGTAAATTATATTTTTGCAAAAAATCATTTAGATTCTTCACCATTATTTTCTCAAAGACTTTTGAGAACGACGGCAGAACTGCTATAGGCCGATAGTCATTGTGATTTTTAGCTTTACCATCTTTTTTCAAAATAGGTTTGATTTTAGCAATTTTGAGTCGGTCTGGAAAACAGCACTCGTCTAGAGACTGGTTAACTAATTTAGTTAAGGGGTAAGTGAGCTCGTTAGCACACGTTTTCAATAATACTATAGGGATTTCGTCATCACCGCAGCTATATTTATTGGGCATTTTTTTTAAGATATGATTGATGTCATGATTGCTAGGAGGCTTTATGAACATACTGTGTAACGGCTTGATTCCGGAGTTTTCTTTATAAGCTAGGTTTGTATTTATCGTAGAGCTTTGGTTCACAGGCTTTCCTATAGAAGCAAAATGGGCATTAAAGAATTCTGCTACTGCAATAGGTTCAGATATTCTGTCATCAGGAGTTTCAATTGAAATGTTATGCACTTTATTAGAAATATTAGTAGGCTTAGAGACTTGCTTTACAACCCTCCACATTGTTTTTATTTTGTTTGTAGATTTTTTCATTTGTTTTATGTAACCAAGTTTCTTTGATGATTTTATACATTTTTTTAATACTCTGGAATAGGTTCTGTAATAGTGAGAAAGAGAGCTGCTACGACCAAAGTGGTTCTGAAGGATTTTAAGTGAGCGCTTGTGTTTGCACGAGATACGGAGCCCCATAGTTAGCCATGGTTTAGTTTGTTTTTGGCGGAGTTTTATATTCTTTTTGGGTATATATGTGTTTAGGATTTTAGTAAGGGTCTGTTCAAATTGTTCATAATTTTTGTTGATGTTATTGTCAGGAACGATTATGCTGTCCCAATTTACAGATTCCAATGCCGCTCGGAAGGAAGACATATTGATATTATTAAATAATCGTTTAGTTCTAAGGATTTGGGTAGTTTCCTTATGGTAAGTTGGAAGTTGAATTTGAAGAATTAGGGAATGATGGTCAGAAATACCATTATCAATTACTGTCAAATTATTTGGAAAAAAGTTGGTAAATATTAAATCTATACAGGTTTTACTGTGGTATGTGACTCTAGTGTAATCTCTAACTATTTGTTTCAAGCCCAGCTCTGACATTAAGTTAATAAGTGTTTTACTATTTGGCAAATTACTCTTAACATCTATATTGAAGTCGCCGACTATGAAAATATTGTTATTTTTAAATTTCGTTTGAATTTTTAGTGACAAGGATTCTAATACATTAAAAAAAATGTCTATGCTTCTATCAAATCTGTGTAGGTTAACTATTAGGGTATTACAAGGTAATTCTATAGCGGACAATTCAATTATGCCTTCCTGTGATAGATTTGTTATATCTTGTATAACTTTTGACTTGAGACCGTTTTTAACTAATATGGCTACACCACCTCCCTTTCGATGGGATCGATAAAATATAGAACTATAATAGAATCCCGGAACTTGGGTAACATCTAGCTTGTCAACTGTGGTCCAAGTTTCCTGCAGGCAAAGAATTTCCAACTCAGTTTCTTCGAGAAAGGCTTCCAGTATATCAATTTTATTGTTGAGACTTTGCATGTTTTGAATGAAGATATGGGTGTACGTGTGTTGATCTACATTAGTAACGAAAATTATGGTTTGTACTGCCATTTTTGCCCTGATTCGAAGTGGTTATCTCATTTGTTTCGTTTATTGCAACGTCTTTATTTCTCTCGGCCTCCTCTGTTTTATATATCTTTCCATTGACATACAGTATATTGTTGTGAATTTTAGCGTGCTTTCCTTGCTTTCTAGCTTCTACTAAGATGTTGACTAATTCTTTCCGTTGTTTCAGGGAGTCTTCATTTAAATATTTGGCTATGGCAAGTCTCGAAGAAGAAAAAAGGTGGCTGTTTTTAAGAATGTATTTGGCCATTCTTTTGCTTATGAGTTCAATCACAACAGGTCGTCTCATGCCTTTCTTACCCAGTCTTTGGAGGTCTTCGATATAGCCGTCAATATTAACATCCAGTATATCTCTGAATATGTGCGAAACTTTCCAGTAGAGCTCGTTTTCATCTTCCCATCGTGATTGTTCCAATCCGTATAATATAATTTTATGGTCATGAGAGATAGGTGTTATATTTAAGGGTTGAGCCGGATTTTTGTGATGTAGGTATTCAATTTCTTTCTTTAGTTTTGAAGTTTCCGAATCTAGGGTAGTGATCTGGTTTGTTAAATCATCAAGTTTTTGCTTCAAGTTATTTAGCTCCAACAGCGTAGAATTCCGATTGCTGTCAACTTCGAGTTTCAGCTCGGACAAGGCTGCATGGATTTCTTGTTGGATAAGTACTTTCATTTCAGACTTTATCTCAGAGATTATTTTGTAATTATTTTTGTTTAGTTTGGACTCTATAATTTCGCCTAGCTGAGCGGCTAGGTCGGAGTCTATTTCATTGCCAGATTTGGGCTCTGTGATTGTGTTTCCCGGGAAGCTTTCTTCCATTTGTTCGCATATAGAGTCTCGTTGAAAGCTAAAATCTTGAGTGCATTTATTTGGCTTTCGCTGGGTAACGTTGATGGCATCATTACTAGAGATTATGCTTTCGTTTGCTTCATGTAGAGCTGGTCGCGCTGGAGTGTCATCGTTATTATTTTTACGACGTTGGCATACGCATGTCTGGCATTCCCATTTTTTAGGATCTTGGTTGCTGGGATGAAAGCATAAGAAAAATATATTTTCAGGTACTTGTGCGCAAGTTAAGTCATATTTCCTAGGACAAAAATTACATCTCATTATTCGTTTGTCTGGGATTGGTTGATTGCACCCTGCGCATTTCTCCATTCTTCTATTCTTCTCTTTTTAATTCAATAAAAATAAAAATAAACTACTCAAGCGCCCTCTTTAGTACAATAGTCTTTCGGGAACTAAAATATCATATAGTGGCATTTTTTATTGTTTGTACACGGAAATATGGTTCTGGTATTGTGAACTTTACAGTAGATAAGTCACTTAGGTAGCTTTATATTTATGTTTCCAACGCACTCTTTTGTAGTCTTCGGTTATTCACAGTCAAAACAGTTCAATGACAAACACAACACTTTTTTGGGGTTTTACACAATTATTTATGCACTGTTTATTAAGATAACATTTGTACGGTAATAAAACACTATTTTCTTCAATATCTATGCTTTTTAGCTTGTTTGGTATCGTTTAACTATTTTTTTGTGATTAAATGTACGGAGCTATTTGTTTGTTTACAACTTCAATATGGCGACGTATTTTAAATAAATTTTTTGACCACTATCCTGCCTGATGTTAAGCAGCGATGTGGTCTACGATGGAACGCACTTGTTCATTAGGTACCTATTTATCTGCTATTTGAAGACCTTCAGGCTGCACTGCGCAGGAAACACAGACTCCGGCAAGTCGTTCCACATCCTGGCGGTTCGCACTATGAAAGTAGACGCAAATCGTTTGGTTCGCGTAAATGATACATCCACCTGGTATGGATGACGTTGTGCCGTTCTCCTGGTTGTCCTATTGTAAAAGCGCGATGGGGGTATTAGGTTATGCAACTCCGTAGCACACTCTCCGAAATGCACCCGATAGAAGACAGATAGGCTGGCAACTTTGCGGCGATGCTCTAGGCTTTGTAGCCGAGAATCAAACAGCCTGTTGTCACCTATGAGCCTTCTAGCACGCCTCTCTATTGCCTCGAGATAGTATTTTGCTGATCCATCCTAAAGATGAGAGCAGTATTCCATACACGATCGTACTTGTGCTTGATATAATGTGAGCAACTGTTCCGGTGTGAAATACAGACGCGACAGACAGACCTTCGAGAGGATGCCCACGAAGACCAAAAAAATGCCAAGAAATGGCATTTTTGCGGTTCCCCGCATTGTCGCCATAGTAAAAGTTGTTCATATTAACGAGGGAGGAAATGTTTTAAATTTTTTTTTTTTTTGGATTTCATCGTTTTAAGTGCTATTACAAACAGATATATTGTAGTATTGATGAAAGTAATTTATGATTTTAAAAACAAAAGTAGGTAATCAAGAAAAAACTTTTTTTTAAAGCCGCTTAGAAATTCAACTATACGAATGATCATTAATAAAACAGTTACAAGCAGTACGAAATTGTATAATCTAATAAATCGAATCATCTATGTGTATATGGTCTTAAGCCAAAAGATTACCTAAAGATCTATAATAATCATCTTATCGGAAATTATCTTCTGCAGTCGTTAGTCTAGCCAAAACATGTGTCGATAACACAGTTGTCTTTTGCTGATAATAAAATTAAATAATACAGCAGCCATTACTGACGTTTGTCGATATACAATTTGTTTGGTTATTGTTTTTATCACAACACTAGTGGACGCCCCGTGATATCATTCGCGTAGTTTCAATATTTAGTACAAACTGTAATGCCCTTTGTAATATAGGGACGCGTCCCGCGAGTTTGGGGTATAGTTCGTGCATTTCATGAATGCGCGCGGTCCTTAGATGTGTGTGTGACAGTTTTGTTCGTTTGAACTGTCAACTAGCGTGTCCATATACGACTCATACCCTAATGTCCGTCTCCTGGTCTTAACCCTTAGCTGCATAGTGATGTAATACTACATCAATATAATTTTCCTCGAGTTTTGTTTTTCTAGTCGTCCCATCTATAGATTTTTTTTCTAAATAATTGTCAAAGGTACAACTAATACGTATGAACGCAGTTTTGACTTTAGACCACTTTATTTTTTTTATTATTGTCCCATGATGCAGGCCACATAATTTAAGAAGGATAGGTTTTTATTCAGACAAAAAAAATCATGCAGTTAAGGGTTAAGCCATTTCCCCAGAAATTTTAGGCGCTTTGATTTTTATTCGTAGTTAAAAGATTTTTCTTATTATTTAACTAGCGGTCTCCCCGGCTTCGTTCGATCAAAATTCTGCTACTGCTAACTGTTTCCCTACTGAATGCTTGTAAATAGAGGATGGATGACGGATAGCGGAAGTTGGCATGAAAAGTACCGACTCGAAACCGGAGAATTTGTGCTGTCAAATTAGTGGTTTTTTTCCCTAAAAATCAGACTACTTACCTTTGTCTGTAGAAGAAGTACTAAAAAGAACAAAAATCAATTTGTGAGGATTCGAAACCCATGCACTCGTTTCAACTTATTCACCGTTGTCCACTGAGCTATCGGCGCATGTAGGTTCCGTGTGATCCATCTGTATTTTAATGTACATTTTACAGTTTCATTTTAGATCTTCCGTGCATTTTACCTATCCTCAATTTTGGGATACATTTTAAAAGCATGGACTTCCAGAACTCTGAAAATCCTGTCAATTAAAGAAAATTTCATTACGATACGTTTGAGAATTGTCGTTTTTGGAAGATCCTACGGGAACCAAATTTAATTTCGGGATAAAAGTTAGTGTAAATGTTATTCCAGTGTAAAAGGTAGATCTTTTGCCAAATTTCATCAAAATTTGTCCTGCAGTTTTGACGTGGCTTGTGTAACGGCAAATAGATATACTCCACCGGATTTTTCGTAAAAAGAACCAATGTACAGTTTTGGACCCTGAACAGTTTTATTATAAGTATAAATATACTGGTGGACGGCCCGCGATTTCATTCGCGTAGTTTAGTAGTGCATCCCAAATTTCAACGTCTAACTTGAGCCGTTTAGATTTTCATACAAAAGAATTTTCCCGTTAATTCCCGTTCCCATGAGAATTTCAGGAATTCCTTTCTTAGTGCACCCCTATTGTACCTAGGCTACGTCCGTACCAATTTCAAGTGTCTACGTTTAGCCGTTTGGTATGTCAGTCAGTCAGTCAGTCAGTCATTCAGTAAGCTTTTCCTTTTATATATCTAGATATTACGTGAATGCACCGCATATCTACCCAGACAATAACCTCGTCTCGATAATATTATATAATATTTATAGCTATTTACCTACCTACTGAGTGACTTGCTTTATTCAATTTATCATGAAGGAAATACCGCATTATTTACCTATAGGTATTGTTACTTTCTTGCAGTCCAATGAATGAATGACAACGACAGCAAGTATTCTGTACCAGTGTTACTCAAAATTATTGGCACTCACACCTTGTATAAGTTCTCAAACGATCACGAACCCCTAAATAAAATAAACTACCTGTAGAGAACGGGCCCGTTGGTGTAGTGGTCAGCATGTCTGCCTCTGCTTCATAGGGCCGTGTGTTCGATTTCCACTGCTGACAGGTGCTTAGATGATGAGTTTTTGAGTACTTCTGGACTAGTGTCTGGGTGTTTTATTTATATAAGTATGTATTTAAAAGAGAAAAAAAAGTATTTAAGTATATTTCGTTGTCTGATTTCCATAACACAAGTGCTTTAGCTACTTAACATGGGATGAAGGCAATGTGTGTGTTGTTGTAAAATATTTATTTATTTATTTAGAAGAATATTGTGGTTGTAATTTCAAATAGAGTTATTAGTTAGAGGGTTGCTAGCATGATCTGAGGGGTTCAGTTACAAAAACCACAGGGGCACCCTTTTATTTTTTTTTGTGTTTATATCATTTAGTGGTCTTTAGCTGTTCACCAGTCCGGGATGCATCCGGCCATCACGCATTTGTTAAATTAGTATTAAGTAATATTTATGTTAAGTACTTAGATGTAAGCCCTGACAATACCCCAGCCAGAGCCCAGTTTCTTCCCGGTTTTTTTAGTAAAAGAAATTAATTCAAACCGGGGACGTTAACTTTTGTTTTTAAAATAATAAATTACTTTCATCATACTTTGTGTATACTACTGTATACTATTGTATATCTGTATGTTATAACACTTATATCGAAAAGTGGTCTTGTTCTCCGACGCAAATTCGAAAAAAAACAATTCAATCAAAAAAATTAAATTTAATTTTAATTCTGATTCAGCAACAAGGCGCGTTCCTTCTTGTTAATCGCGCACGTTTGACAGCCAATCAGTACCATTACATAAATCTAACCGCGAACCGCCTAAAGGCGAACCCCTTGGGGTCCGCGAATACCACCTATAGAACTAATAAATATTATTATTTTTTCTTTTTTTTTTTAAACACATTAAACAATGTGACAAGACAATTGTGCTCTACTATCGAGCACACTTGTTCATTAGGTACTTATTAACCCGCGACTTGAAGACCTTCAGACGGTACTGCGCAGGAAACACAGACTCCGGCAAGTCATTCCACATTCTGGCGGTTCGCACTATGAAAGTAGACGCAAACCGTTTGGTTTCACGATGAAAGCTACATATAGCAAGGTTATTGTCCCTGTTAGTCCCGTGTAAAATAGTGTACCTCTATAGAAAAACGCTTCAATTAAGAAGAAGCACTGCGATTGGTTGAAACAAGCTGAATCGCATGAAGCGTGACATAACAGCCAACCGGAGTACGTATTTGTTCTCTTAGCTTGTTTCAACCAATCGCAGTACGTTATATGTCTTGTCACTTCTTCATTGATACGCTTTGCTAGGATGGTAGGTGTTACATAGACGTAAATCAGGACAAAGTTTGAAAATGCTTTTTCGCAACAGTAAAACATGCCTTTATTTTATTTTTTTTAGAAACTGACCTACCTTACTACTCTTTACCTTTACCCGTGTTCAGTTGCATCGCTACTATTTTAATATTGTACTAGCGAACGCGGCAAACATTATATTGCCCATAAACATTACTAGTGGATGCCCCGCGATTTCATTCGCGTAGTTTAGTAGTACCTGCATCCCAAATTTGAAGCGTCTAACTTGAGCCCTTTAGATTTTTCATACAAAAT
>SJJU01011096.1:0-21576 GCA_012932125.1 Conopomorpha cramerella
ATTAACTACTAAGTTTTTACAATTTGTAAATATTTTTTTTTCTATATTACAACATTTGTGTATTTATCACAGACGAATAATAATCAGATCGCGTATTGTTTGTCGAGGTGCGTGCCGACCGGCGGTGTACGTCGGCGCTCGCCCACGGGCAGACTGGCTGGCTGAGTGCTGACTGACTTGCCCGATCGACAGTGACAGCACCAGCGAGCGACGGCGGCGGCGGCCGGCAGCAACAACCGGCCGGCAAAACTACTTTGCCAGAAAGAGACGAAACTATAACACGATCTCTATCGGACACCAATTTCATAACATAGCCGGAGAATCACCACAATAACTATAAATAATGTTGTGATTGTGAATGGACAAGGCGGTGAAGCGATGTCGAAGATGATGTTGTTACGGCGACCGCAAATGTTTTACTCCTACCTAACCTTGCGAAACTAATCACTCTTTGTTTTCACACGTTTTACACAAAATATCTATTTTAAAATTATACATAATAGCTGACAGTTGTTATATAGAATTGGTAGACCTTCCAATTTTAAATAGTTTGCATGAGCAAATAGTTCGTACTTGACGTATGTAAGATGAACAATTTATAGGTAGGTATTACCCTATGTGCGTCCTTGAAGCTATGCGCAAGAGTTTTGAAAGGTACATTAACTTATTTAATATGTTAATATTAGCATGCAAGTGGTGGTCCAGGATGGTCAGGGCTGTAAAATATGAAAACAAAATAATACAATAACGAATGCAAATGACACGAGTGCATGAAGCAATACGATGATAAAGTAAAGGCGGCTAAACAATTAGTAATTTACTAGAAGTAGGTACCATATTGAAGATATTGACCATATATAGGTACACTACCTAACAATTTCACCGAAAATTACTGATGCAACCAAGAAAAGGTAAATTTATATCTTCATTTATTGCACTTCAAACATGACAAGATCAAACAGCCTACCTAAAGGAAACATAGAGGCTACTGTGTACATTTTCTGCGTGTACCACTGTATTTCAAATAAGTGCCTACGACTGTGTCGTTTGTTGGAAGTCGTAAAACGGCAATTGAATCACATATTAACTGCCAATCGTATCGAACTCTCGAGCGTGAAATATACTTGGGCTACTGTAGAGTACAATATTTTGTTATTCAATATTACAAACAAATTATAATAATCACTTTAAATTGAGAAGATGCGTATTTGAGATGTTTGGACATCTCACAGCCCACAAAGGACATTCTAACTGTACTTACAGCGTGCGGACCTAATAAAGAAGTTTTGTGAAATAGGGCCCAGGTCATGCTGCCTATTATAATTTTATTATAACTTTCGCTACAATATGGTATATTTCAAAGAAGGAACGACATTCTAAGTAAAAACGGGACGCAAGCAGATGTGGATCTAGATTTATTATGTATGCAGGTAACTAGCCATTAAATTACGTACTGTTAAAAACAACACATGTAACTCCGGATATAGTGGCAACGCGGGAGATTTTCGCAGAATCACGGACTCGGAGAGCCGGCAACTAAACATACTAAAATACTACGAATCATGGAGGAAAGCTTCTCTTCCCCTATTATACGTTACTAGTGGACGCTCCGCGATTTCATTCGCGTAGTTAAGTACCTGCATTCTATATTTCAAGCGACTAACTTGAGCGGTTTGTCATACAAAAGTTTGTTCCCGATAACTCCCGTTCCCATGGGAATTTTCCAATAGCCTGTTGCATCTAAGCTTTAAGTGTACTAAGGTACCTGTATCCCAAATTTCAAGCGTGTACCTTGAGCGGTTTAGATTTTTCATACAAACGTTTTATCCCGTTAATTCCCGTTCCCGTGGTAATTTCGGGAATTCCTTCCTTAGTGCACCCCTATGGTACCTAAGCTACGTCCGTTTCAAATTTCAAGTCCCTACGTTTAGCCGTTTGGGCTGTGCGTTGATATGTCAGTCAGTCAGTCAGTCAGTCAGTCATTCAGTCAGCTTTTCCTTTTATATATTTAGACTACTTGCCTTATAATAAAAAAACGTAATAAAAGAAAATATAACTGACAGAAGTCACCCTGGACGCCAATGAAAATCCCCCATTCTCACTACCACGTATAATCCCTAACGATGTGTGCATTCGTAGCGCATACTCCTAACGAAATGTGCGCAAAGATCTTCTTTTTTTTTGCGCTCGAAAAAAGTAGGTAATAGTAGGTAGTTCACTCCCTAAACTGGTAAAAAAGAGGGGTGGAAGTTTATATGAGAAAAACGTTAATTTTGGAGTTATGGTTCTAAAACTTAATGGTAGTCTTTTTAATAGAAATAAAACAAAAATATTATTACGAATTAGAACGCGGATGAAATCGCGGGGCGTTTACTAGTGTGTTATATTAATGTAAAGGTTAATTAATATCAGTTCAATAATTTTCGCATAAAATCAGCAAACATCCAATAACAAACTACGCGTTTATGATGTTAGTCTGATTCTGATATTAGTAGGATACTTCCATTTTACGAAAAGTTTTTCAATGAATTTTATTACTGCGCGGGGTTCCGGTGTTTGTGCGTTAAAAGCTCCGCTCGGCACTATGTCAACTACCTCTATAATGCTAAAGCTGTGGGTAAAGTAACAGTACCTTACCTGTTACGTAACAGTGCCACACAGACACCGTGTCAATGGCCTCATCCTACGGGGATACTACTAGCAATTACTCAACGGCCAGGCGATTTTTGTCAAGCTTTTGAGAGTTGCTCATGCGGTAAGTTTTCTAGCTATAAATATTAAGTTCCTGTCTTTTAAAATGAATGGTGTTTCATGTAAAATGCTGATGTACCAAATTATTATGTTCCTGTTCCGTGTTGGTATATGATGTACAAATAATGGTTGTTTGATGAGAATTATTTATTTGATACAATACAAGAGGACACGAGCTAAAATATATTTCATGTGCGAAAGGGACTACCTACTCTACCAACTCCTACCAACATCGTATGGTTCGTAAACATTTATATGTGTCTTATGAGAGCGTCTGTGGTCCAGTTGGTCGGATACTTGACTTGTAACCGGGAGGTCCCGGGTTCGAGTCCGGCTACTGGACGTGTACCAATGGGACTCTTTATCAGAGCCTATGTTCGCAACGCAACGCTCGTACGGTGAAGGACAACATCGTGATGAAACCCGCACACCACAAGGTGTGTGAACCCTATAACGGCGATGGCTCACCCCCTGTCACGTTGGGTTAAATACGCTCGGTGAACCGTGGGTGCTTGCTTTAGCAAGTGCCTCTGCCTACCCCTCTTTGGGATTAAAGGCGTGAAGTGTATTTATTTTTTTCTTATACAATGTCAAAATAACTTACAAAATGAACTGGAGCAAGTTTTACAAACTTACGCAATTACATACGATTTACTTAAAAGTATTATTGAAACAGTAAACGTATACTGCCTTAGTAGCAGGTTAGACTATCTCAGCTCTTCTTCTCTCTTAGGTTTTTTAACTGTGATCAATTCTGTAACTCCACTTTTGATCTTTCTGTCTCCCACTTTTTTATATTAGAGAAGTCAATATCGTTACGATGCAATTCATATTTTTATACTGATTAATTTCTGAATTCACTCAAAAGTCAGCATTTACTTGTAGCATTTACGATAAACTTGGGACTAAAGAGGTTGGAATGGAATTCATTCATTTTGAAAAGATGTATGTATGTTGAATACGAGAAAGGCCAAAGCCATGACCGTGGCAAATTGAGACGTAGTCTCTGCCTACCCCTCTGGAAGACGGGCGTGATGTATATGTACATAACATTACATAACGCGCATAAACATACTTTTCAAACAATAACATGACACGATAATCTCTTATTTGTCAAATATTTAAAGTGAAACTACGGAAGTTTCAGCATATTGGGTGTAGAAATGACTATTAGACCGATACATGTTTAATAGGCCGAAATTGCTTCGGATAATGAAGAAATACAAATGAGGAAAGAATTACTTTTATACTGAAGTTTTATTTTTCTTTATCATAAGTGAAATGAGAGCCAAGTTCAATATTATGATAAATGCCTTGGTTGTTGACTTCAACGACAAAAGAAGTTAGATCTAAATGCCAAATTCAATGGTCAGACCTGAAATGTATTTATAAGTCACTGTATATCATACGAATGTCTGCGTAATCGCTGTTAAATTAGAATATACTTAACAGCCTGTCATGATGATCTACATAGTTCTGTCTCACTTGATTCACATGCCACCAGAGAGGGATAGAAGTATAAAATAACGTGCTGTAAAACAAATTAACTATAGGTAAGTAGGTACTCAATAATAAAAGTTAAAAGTTATTGGTTCTCCGCTTTGTCACAACAAACTCAAAGACCTCGTAACAGTAAATGCTTATAAGGTAGTGATAGGTAATGTAGCTAGCATGTTTGTTCAACGGCTACCTTAACAGACTATACAACATAATGTCCCGACACCGTGACTTATCGCATTCAAGTAAATCGACTAAATAATCGACCAATTGTAAGTATCGAGAATTCGAGACGAATCGCATTGTATAAAAGGCGGTCACTTACCATTGCACTATAGATAATAATGACTTAACTAAGCGTGGCAGCTGTTTTGAAGTATTTTAATAAATTCATAATTATGCTCGAGCTGTCAACAACATGCCTAATACAAAGAAATAGCAGTTCCATGCCGTTACCTACTTTTTATACCGTTTCCGTAGATTTCTGGATTAAATAAATAAAGTTAATTTATATTTTTCCCACAATGCTATAAAAGTTATACATAATGGATGTACAATTTTGTTATGGGCCCTACAGGTCACAGCTATATTAGATTTATAAAATAATACAGCAACATTAGGTTTGTAGAGCCACAAGCGTTGACAGGTTAACCGCCACGTTTGTTCAGTAAGGCCAAAATTTGGTAAGTAATTATCAATGCCATCTACATCTGCAATTACTCATATTAAAGAAGTTTATATTTTAAAGTAGTCGTTGTGTTCCTATGGCACCCAGAGGTGCAGAGGACCTTCACAAGATCACGCCACGCCTTCTTGTCCTCAGCAACGCTCCTGCAAACCTAGCAAAGCAGTCCAAGAAAGATGTCATAGAACAAATACGCGCTGTGATTGGCTGCTATGTAACACATGGTGCGACTTAGCTTGTTTTAACCAATCGCAGTGCCTGGTATGTCTTGTCATGTCTTTCTTGGAGCGCTTTGCTAGGGGGGCTGGCCACGCTCCAGCTCCCTCCTATGGCACGCAGTTCACTCTGGACGGTTCGGCGCCATCATTAAACGTATTTTATAGTCATCATTATCATCGTACTTTACCTACTTTTGACAAAACACTAACATAATTCAATACGACGTCCGCGTTGTAGATTAGATAAAACTTCATAAAGATAACCCCTAAATGCAAATTAATGCATACAAATGTCCTTGAATGTAGGTAATCTAAGATATAGATTACTAGCTTTCCGCCCGCCGCTTTGCCCGCGTGGACTTCGGTTATATTGCGGTATAAAGGACAACTATAAGAAAACTTATCATTCCTACGGGGAAAAATCTAAGTTTCCCTCGGGAATATAATTTTTTTTTCGGTATAAAATATACCCTATTATTTAATCCGGACTTCTAACTTTACGTATGCAAAATTTCAAAGCAATCAGTAGTTACGGCGTGAAAGCGGAACAAACAAACTCACTTTCCGATTTATAATATTAAGTAAGGATTATAGATTGCATAACGTTTCGATACCAGTTTACTTATAATTGGAAAGATCATTTACTTTATTTACTTAGGTGTTAATAAACTTACATACTTGCACACATAAGTGCTACTTATTACATACCTACTGACTGACAATGAACACATGGTAAACTCAACCAATTGGAGAGGCCTATGTCCAGCAGTGGATAAGTATGGGCTGATGATGATGATGAAACTCAACCATTGGTAATTCATTAAACAATTTCACACTAGTTACCTACTGTATCTCCCAAAAAAAATCCCTAGTATTATAATCAACTAGTGAACGCCTGGCGGTTCCATTCACGTAGTTTCAGTAGGTAGGTATTAAGTCTTCATACAATCTGGATGGAATATTTCGTTAAGTCGCGAATCCAGCCACGTCAGGTTATGGAAGAGGTAAGTGGACGATGTCTTCTGCATGTTCAGGAGAGGCAGGCGAGCGGTGGATTTATATGTTAAGCATTTAAATTCTATACATCAAAAGATGGTCTTTACATATGAGATAGAAGAGAACAGGATTCTGGCTTTCCTTGACCTTATTGTTTGGTTGTTGTTAAACAGGATGGTACTCTGGCACACAGTCTATCTAGAACCCACTTATACGGGCAGGTATTATCATGCTTCTTCTCACCACCATTCACGACACCTGAAGTCTGTTGTGAATTCGCTTGGTCAGCTCGTAACCACGGCACATGTAGGTAACTGTGTCTACACTTCGAGCAAATAACGAAGGTACATAAGCTGAATGTTAAATTTGGTTAATTTCGCGACGTAATACCCGGTTTAAACTATTAATATAATGTCAGTTCGCGTTTCTTTAAAAAATGATAGAAGTTTGTTTGTTATGCTTTTATGCGAACTAAACTATGTACTAAATTCCTACGGGAATGGAGCACACCGTATAAAAATCTGAAAGGGGCCTGTTTAATGTATTATTTATAATTATACATTTCTATGTCCATTGTTTGATTTTCATTTGATATCTTATAATACGTACCTATATAAAAGAAAGTCGTGTTAGTTACACTATTTATAACTCAAGAACGGCTTAAAGCTTAGAACCGGGAGACGGACATAGGATACTTTTTATCCCGATCCTGTGGGACGCGATGCTACATAGTGGGTGTTGTATTTTGCATAAAGTACTAAAATTGCGCGAATGAAATTGCGGGACGTCCACTAGTTTTTCATAAATTTCCGAAATTTATACTGAATTTTCATAGTAAGTGAATTTTGTCGCTTTTATCAGAAAAATTAAAACACTCCACGTCTTTTATTCAGAAAGCGGGGGTGCAGTGACACTTGCTAAGCACACGCCCACGGTTCACAGTTATTATATTGGCCCCCGATGTGATCCTTTCGTGTTAGACTGCACATAAACCAAACAACTACACATAACAAGTACCTACCGATCGATCGAAAGACTTCATAATGAATATGAATGCAGATAACTTCAGTAGATCAGAGTTATGAAATACCCACCGATAACAAAATATCCCTTCTTGATTTTGAGATATCTTATCGGTGCAATAAAAACGATACGAAAGGTGACATTTGTTTGGATAAAAATCAAAATTACTTTCCGTGACATTATCTATCTATCACCTGTTGCTTGTGAGATGCGAAAATGAGATTATTGTACTCTGAGCTCTTTATCGTATTTTTAACTAGCTGGTAATGATCGTAACATTGTATGGGAATACTTTCTGCGCCGAATTCATTTGTATGGATTTACGTTTTGCTTGATACAGAGAACCCTGTGTTGATGGCGAATATAATACACTAGTGAACGCTCCGCGATTTCATTCGCGTAGTTTAGTATTACCTGCATCCCACATTTCAAACGTCTAACTTGAGCGGTTTAGATTTTTCATACGAAAGTATTTTCCCGTTAATTCCCATTCCCGTGTGAATTTTTGGAATTCCTTTCTTAGTGCACCCCTACGGTACCTAAGCTATGACCAATATTAAATAAATATTCCACATTTTAAGTGCCTAAGTTTAGCCGTTTGGGCTGTGCGTTGATATGTCAATCAGTCAGCTTTTCCTTTTATATTTTTAGATGTGTCACCACTCCAAGTCCAGCGTTTCCAGTTGTCGGGGTCGTATTAGGCAACCGATGGAACTATCTAGAGGATGGAGAGCAGTACTCTCTGTAAGTTAAACCACAATACCACTGCGATCGCCAACCCACCTGCCAAGCGTGGCGATTATTGGCATTTCCCCCTAAACGATCATAGAAGTCATTGGGGGAGGCCCTTGTCCAGCAGTGGACGTCATGTGGCTGACGATTATGGTGTTTTAACCATCGTCAGCTAGTGTGAAGTGGGTGAGTTTCAGAGTTCATCAACCGAAGACTGAAGAGAAACTGAAGATACCCTATAACAAGAACAGCACTACAGGGAAACCAGTCTGGACACCTCCGAACCCTCCGGGTATGTAGGTCGTCCCCTTTCCCCGGGTTTCATCGCAAGATGGCGGCGCAGCTTTTCATCAGGCATTAAAAAACTATGTTAGAGCTACATCATCAAGCACAAGTTGAGCGTGGAAGACATCTGAGCCGAGAGGAATGATAGGGGGAATTCTAAAGATTCCTATGGATCGGTGCGTATTCAGAAGAGCCCCTGACAATCATGATAAAAAGCCTTGGTACCCCTGTTTCGCTTAATAGCTTCACTAAATAAGCCTTGCCGGACGGGTGATGCCCGACTTGTCCGAGTATTTGGCAGCAAGGTTTTGTTCGGTTGGTAGTGACTAGTAACATATGGTCTTATAGTATTATTGTTCTCGCCGTGTAACAGGGATAGCAGCGCTTTATGAGTGGTATAACACTGTCACTGTCACACAGCGTAAACAATATTACTTTTAAGGCCTCTTGCCTCACTCAAGGACCATGTGTGGGGTATTCAATATTTAGGTGATTTACAATCCCCTAACTAAACAGGTACTTCAAGTTATACATAATTATTATTTTCTACATAGGTATATACTTAAGTAAATAAATGTATAGTTAAATGATAAAATAAATACTTCAATAACAGTAGGTATATGTTTATTACATACTTACTAATTTCTATTACATGGTAATAATTGCATATTGCATTACATAAATGTGTACTTACTATTAAATATTGCAATGTAACATACTACTTAGTACGATATAATTTATTATACATAAAAACTTACCTAAATATAATGAGGAATGTACATTTTCATTGTAAAGCACGTTGAACTTTTCTAACATGTTGGCACTTTGATTCTTTGAGCGCTTGTTCGAGTTTGTTTGTCATATGCAACAGGTTTGGGAGATCACTGCGTAACATTACATGCTGTACTACATTCTGACAATGACTAGCTGCCTTAGCTTCTTCTATGTTACTGTTCACACTCACTACAGATGTGCATTTGTTGCTAAAGTTTTCTGCACCAAGACCACTTTCAGAGTCGCTAAAGTTCTTTGGTTGTCTCAACACAAAATCTAGAGCCACAGTCGGTTTTACTTGTTGGCTCGAGTTTCTTGAACACACCTGTGAAATTAAAAGAGTAGATTAGAAAGTAGCAGGTACCCATGTACTCTCTAAAATGTTGAATCTCAGAGTGAGCCGATCTTATGGTAAAAATAAAATAAATACACTTCATGCTTTTCAGTCCCATGACGGACAGGCAGATCTGATACTAAACAAATTTCAATGGTTCTACAAGGGCTTTGGTGAAATATGACATACAGGGTGGACCAACATATAGGCTGGTATTTTTGGTTCAAGGTTTCAAAATAAAAATTCAAATCAAAATCTGCTCTCTCATTTCATATTTTAAAATGTAAGTAGGAGAGTAGAAAGTAGTGGATGGGAGACTGGGGAGGATATAATACATAAACTATAAATAAGGGTGCTCAGAACCAACACAGCACATGGAGCGCAATGTTCACTGGATCAAGAAGCTTGTGAGTGTCTAATATGTTTTTTATAATCACTCAGAATATGTCATCGTCATCATCAGCCCATACTTGTCCACTGCTGGACATAGGCCTCTCCAATTGCACGCCACTGTGATCTGTTTTCGGCTTCTCGCATCCAGCTTCTGCAAGCCATCTTGCATTTATCATCAGTCCACCTTGCCTAAGGGCGTCCTACACTCCGATTCGAGAACTCGTTTTCCCCAACGGTCATCGCTTCTATGGCTAATATGGCCGGCCCACTGCCACTTCAGCTTGCTAAAACGATGAGCTATGTCGATGACCTTGGTGAAATAGAGTATGTATCATATATTAAACTTTTTGCATATTATGCCTGTATATGGTAGGGCGGATGATGCACATATAATTCACTATAATAATTACCTGTACTTCAAATCTCCAATGCAGATCTTGGTAACTTAGATCTCTTTGCTGAAGCAGACACAATGATTCTGATATTTCAATTTTTTTACTTGCATAAAGCTTAGCCAATATCTCTTGTTGCTCATTGGAGAATCCTGCTATAGCTAAAGACGACTTGAAATCTACTTCAGACAACTGAAAAATATAAGAGGGAATATTAAACATTTAAATAAGAGACTATTAGTTGATTAGTACAAAGACATACACCTGGGGACCAAGTCTGCTACACTATTGTAGTTGTTTCGCTCTGACATCGTAGAGGCAAACAATTATATTGCTGTTTAATACAGACAACAGTGAAATGAGAGTAATGAAACCAGCAATGCAAATTGTTTTTCGCTACAATGCCAATGCGATGCAACAAGCAGGGTGTAGTAGACTTAGCCCCCAGGTATAATTCTATAGCAGTGGCATGCGCTGGCTTTTACAACAAGGTAGGCAGTGATCCCAAGGATTGACACCTATGTATAGGTATCTTGTCTTTACAAAATATAGGTAACCTATCTACTCACCCACAAAACACAGGAGCTTTGTTAGCCTCTGTAGTGAGTACAACAAAAAAAGATCTAGCAATAACTCTATTATTAGGTTGGGAAGCTACAATACTAAGGTAGGCAGTGTCTTTTTGCCTATATGGTGTGCACGCCACTGTTCTATAGCACATAGTAATGGGTAGTTAACTCACATTATATTTACAGCCTTCTACTAATAAGAATAGAATTGCATATATTAGATTCTCAGTTTCTGATGGTGACACCTCAAGTTTCTCTGAAATTAAACAAAGTAGTTAGAGGTATACCTAATACTATTAACACCTTTGTGGATATTTGTGAGTCAGATATGGTGTGTCCCATTTGAATGAAGGGGTTAGGGGTTACAAATAGAATAAATTTTCTATTATACAAAATCTATGTGAATATTTTATGTTGGGTCAAGTTATTTGGTAAAATATGATGTAAGGTAGAAGAGAAGGTGTTGTGTTTTAAGTAATATCTTTATAGGTATAGTAATTCAGTATTCATAAAATATTCCATACAGAAAATTATTATATTTTACCTGCAGCTAAGTTACATTTTTTCTCGTTTAATCCATTGTTTAAATAGTCTATAGCCAATTTGCAGAAGTCCACCAATACTGAAATGTAGAATATAAATTGAGACTTAGTCATGTTACACATACTAGATGACCTGAAAAACCTTGTTCTATCAAACAAAAATCTATGAACAGAGGGGAGCAACAGCAAGATAACATTGTGTCAAACCTGTGACACCACCCAATGGCACCACGGGTATTTTTCAATCCCCATGACACTACCAGTAGTACCATCAGTATTTGTTTTTATCATGACACCACCAAGTAATGAAATAGAGAGAGGGGAAAAACAAACTGCAAGTAAATATAATTATTTTTTTAAATAAAAGTGGGCTGAGCATCATTCAAGCTGGGAATTTTTACATTTTAGTATTGAAGTTTATCTTTCATGCATGTCCTACACAGATCATGTTACCAAAGGTCAAACATTAGATAAACTTATGCACAAGTAAGTGACTCTTTATCACTTTGTGGTGTCATGATAAAAAAGAATACCAATGGTACCATGGGGATTGAAAAATACCCTTGACACCACTGGTGGTGAACTCTATTCATATAATTGTGGTTGCACTATTGCTTATAAGAAGGAAAAAAACTATTTTCAGAGTTTTGGGTGTTCTTTCGATACTATAATGGTTACCTACCATACCAGACATACATTACTATAGGCTATCCACAATATAAATGAAAATTATACCAGATAGTATCTGACAGATACAAGTTGGCTTTCTAAATCTCAGATTGGAAGAAAAATAGCATGTATTCCGTAATGTTTTTACTAGCTTTACCTTGAGTAGAATGTTTATGAAGAAGTTTAAGGTGCTCTTTTTGTAATTCGCTTAGAAAAATAATCATTGTTCAGTATTCGAACTCAAACGACAGAAAGGCAGATGAACTGAATTAAAGCACGATACTCGGGCCTTAAACTATTTGATAGAAGAAGTATTAACGTGTTTGAGTTCATTTATTTACATTAAAAACAGTGAGATACATTTTAACCAAAAAAATCTTTGGTTTTTTTTCTGTTTATTTTCGATAATTTGACATACAGACTGACAGTGGTATAGTGATGGACTAGTTGGTGGGACTGCGCCAAGTCGCAGTGAATTTTATCGATTATGGCAACTCGGGTTATTCAAACGTCAAAATTCTGCCAAGTGCCAGCCAGCCTGCCTGCCAGCCAACCCGAGAAAAGAAACGAAATTCCGAAAATGGAGAAATTTTGACATTACCTTTCTCCAAAAAATAACAAATATATTTTTTATTCATCGGTTTTAATGTCTTTCAAATAGTAAATCGTATCATAATTAACAATGGCTTTGAAGAAAGTAAAAGGAAATCTAGAAAGGATGTTTGATAAAAATTTAACTGACTTAGTTCGTGGAATTAGAAATAATAAAGATAATGAGGTAAATATTCCCTACTTTTCCAATTTTGTTTGTTTTTATTTGTTACTATGTGTATGTAAATCTTATGAATACATTTTACACAATATTCATTAATATTTACGTTTGTTTCAGGCAAAGTATATAGCACAATGTATGGAAGAAATAAAAGTTGAATTAAGACAAGATAACATTGCAGTAAAATCAAATGCAGTTGCTAAACTAACATACGTGAGTTGTTGTTAAATAATTTACTTTATTATGCAGTCACTTTATAATTCATACTTACACTAATCTTATTTTTCAGTTACAAATGCTAGGATATGACATATCCTGGGCAATTTTCAATATAATAGAAGTTATGAGTTCTAATAAATTCACTTATAAACGGATTGGCTATTTAGCTGCTAGTCAATCATTCCATGCTGATGCAGATCTGCTTATGCTGACAACTAATATGATAAGGAAGGATTTAAATGCTCAAAATCAATATGAAGCGGGATTGGCACTCAGTGGACTCAGTTGCTTCATATCCCATGACCTGGCAAGGGATCTTGCTAATGATATCATGACATTGGTGAGTGTATACACCTTATCTAAGGGAGGTTTGACAGTAATACTTCTTGTTAATGCAATACATGTATGGTGTGTGGATGACTTGCACATTGCTACATTTTATTATAAAAGAATTATCAACAGCCATTCAGCAAAAAATTATACAAACTTTTCATGAGACAGATAGCTAATGGTATATGCTGTATACATATGGCCAGTGTTGTTGTTGCCTTTGTTGTAAGTTGACGACAACAACACTACTATTGATTGTGTTTGTGCCCACATGTGCCCTCAACACTCATAACTGAGGAAGAATCATTTGAATTGTAGATAAAGTTCAGATTGGTTAAGAATACATGTAAATAGTGCCAATATTAAGTACTTTGTTTGACCTGCTGTAAATCATCATTGTCATCGGGTCAGCCTACTGACATCCACATGTCTAGCCATAAATATGTGACTATTTGTCTTTCTAGATGAGTTCTACAAAACCGTACCTGCGGATGAAAGCGGTTCTGATGATGTATAAAGTATTTCTAAGGTATCCAGAGGCTTTAAGGCCAGCATTTCCTAAACTCAAAGAGAAACTCGAAGACCCTGACCCTGGTAAAAATGAATTATGTATTTTATGTCAGTACTATTATTGTATGGGCACTGCATAATCAATTTATTTATATATTTTTTTGTAGGTGTGCAATCTGCGGCAGTAAATGTAGTTTGTGAATTAGCTAGAAAAAACCCTAAGAACTATCTGTCTTTGGCACCTGTGTTCTTCAAACTTATGACAACATCCACAAATAATTGGATGTTAATTAAAATAATCAAACTGGTAAGTAACAGTATTCTCTCATTATTGTAACAATATCTTACGCCTGATGTCTGGAAGGCACATTATTGATAATCTGTTGACTATAGCTGTCCCTTTTTCACAGTAAGACAGTAAGAAAGAAAAGACAAGTTTTAATACCTAATGAGTGTACTGGGCGTTAGTTCAGTGATGCTTGGAAGAAGTAGAATGATACTTGGGGAAAATAATCAATTGGATGTTAGCAATAGACTCAATAATCATACTATGACATAACCAGTTTTAGGACACCTGTACTTTGGTATAAGTTACACCTCATATGGGTGTATATTTATTTAAATATCTGAAAGTATATGATGACAACTCGTAATACATTCATTTTTAATCAATTGTGTCTCATACACACAATGTAATAACTCAACAGTACACCCAAAATGGTATTTTCTTAATTGAAACCATTTTAAAAAACAAAAAAATCACTGACAGTTATGAAATCCCCCAAAAGTGTTAATGACATTTCACTTGTGTCATTTTAGGTATAATGTGTCAGGTTGTGAAACTGTCAAATGCAATAATTATATGCTTTTGAGGTTCATGATGTATAACCTATATTGGGATATAATATAGGATACCTTAAAAAAGGAACCCTTATAGGCGACTTTGTCTGTGCAATGTTAAATTAAAATTGTTGGTGAAACTTTTAGAAAGTTACTCAGCCCATGATAATAAACAACTTTTCCCACGGCAACCTATGTCAAAACGAAAAAAAAAAATTACCTCATTCTAGAATTTACCAATCAGCTGATTGTCACTTTATACATATAAAGAGGTACATTATTATTATCGTTTTTGACATAGGTTTTCTTGGGGGCAGTAGTTTGGTATCACCAGCTGAGTGACATCTTGACCTCTATAAAGAACCAATTGATGAAGTGTGATAACTTGATAACAATGTTGATTTATTCTGTTTGTCCCAGTTTGGTTTAATGACACATTATGAGCCAGAAATCGGAAGAAAAATAACTCAAAGCCTCATTGATCTGATTTGCAGGTACCTTTACAAACAACAGCTAGATGATCTCATTAATTATTATCACATACATTCAATATATTACAATTATTTATCACATTTAGTATACAGTTTTCATAAAATAAAGTCATAACATTTCCATATGATAAAGAGTATAGAATATTGATGTAGCATAGTACAATTCAATACATCAGATGTTTCCTTTTTTAACTGACTTCAAATAACGTATACTGTATTTTTTTTATGTTACCCCAGACTTTCGGCTTGATGAACCGATTTTTGTTATATTTTTATGTTTTGAATTCTGATAATGGCATCCAGTAGAAAGTCATATAAGTCTTAAACTGTTACTGGTTGAAGTTGGTTATTTTTTTTGTTGTTATATTATTCCGAATGTTGCTTTATAAATGTGGAAGTATTTATACCTACTACCTATATCATTGAAAGGTTATGACTTTATCACACCATCCACACCCTAACACTATATTTACCGAATATACCTGATATTGGTTCACAGTTAGTCACTATGTTATTATTATTATTATTTATTTTGCTGGTGGCTGAATTATACAACAACTTGTACGACACGAGAATGTTTTTTTCATCACATTTTTTAATATAAATAAACAAATATATCACCAGTTCTTTATACAAACACATAGTCAATTACACGAGCTACGAATATCAACGCTATAGTACTTGATTATGAGATGTAAGTTTCTTACAGTTATAAAATTAATGAAGACGGCTACAGATAATTTGATAAATGTTTATTAAATGGGAATAGGACACATTAGGCAAGGCAATTTACGTCGTATTTGACGAGATTAATGATTAAATGAACGATATTTTATCTTGCGCATCTCCTTCAGAGTTCATACTGTACTTTACATTCATCTATTTCCTGCAGAATACAAATGCAATAAATGATGACATTATTTTACGTTACTAACAAAAGATTCTCTATTCGAGGATATTTTTTTTTTACCTCAAATGTTTGACTGGGTAAACCGCTTTGGATCATTATTTTTTTTGTTTGAATGCTGGTGCTTCCCGTTTGGTGCCATGAAATCTGTCCTTCATGTTTAAAGTTGTTTATTTGTATTTAAGTCACGGAAATACACATTTACCTTTTGTTTTTAAATAACGTAAGTTTTTTTCAACATAATTTTAGGAACATTGAGACAATACTTAGATAATATCAAAGCTACATCATAATCTCACACACACACACATACACACAAACATGGCATACCTGTCACAGGCATACCATTTCATGTGCTAGTCCTAAGTAGAAAATCATTGTGTTTGTTGCAGTTTGGTGCCTTAACCCCATTAGAGCCCCGACTTGGCAAGAAACTGATAGAACCTTTAACTAATTTAATACATAGGTGAGTTTCTCCATTATTTACGTAATATCTGTATACTGTATGGTCTCTATGGGGTGAGGTTTTGAACAAAGCTACTGCCGGCTTGAAAATATTAAAAGCGCTTATCAAGACTTTGCCTTTGAGAACACAGCAAACGGCTTTGGAAGCTTCTCGTTTTCTCCACATTTAGACTAGAGGCTGCTACCGCAATGTACAGCATTGCATTGCAGGGATACGGCGACGGGACTAATAAACTTAATCATAATCAATTTGACAACGCAATCAAAACGTTGTTCAACGCTGTGATTGGCTAGTGCACATCATTGGCAAGTGGCGGTGAGATAGTCAATGACAGCGGTAATCAACTGTTTTGATTGCATTTTCAAATTGAAAACCTAAAATATAGGAAGTAGATCCTATCCACTCGTACAAAAATGTCTGTCTCGACGTCGCTCCACTGCAGTGCGATTCAAACATAACGAATTTTGCAGCACATGTTTGAGATTGTAAATCGCAAAGTGAAATGTGAAAATACACGTAGAAAATACACATTAAAATAACTACAACAATGCAATCACTTGTTCTAAAAGTTAGATAGAATACCATACTTACCTCCTTTTGCCAGAAACGTAATCAATTTGAAAATGCAATCAAATTTGTCGTAATCAATTTGAAAATGCAATCAAGTTTGCCCAATCCAGCCCAGCTCGATGCAACAATATGGTGGCATTTTCAAATTGATGTTTCATGAAACCAGGGATTGAAGTTTGTACTATAAAAGTGAGTATTTAGCATAGACTTATATCTCGAAGCGCCATCTCTTTCTATTGCCCGTGTCAGAGTAGAAATACCCATAGAGTTAGGGTGCGTTACCGACAAACAGAAATCACATAAATTCACTACGAACCGGAGTAGATCGGTACCGACAAGTATTACTGAGCACCCGGCCGTATGAATGTATTTAATTTCGGTTTCTCCGTAACCGTTTCTAGTTTCTTTATAAACGCACCCTTTTTCTTGCCGCTGCACTGGCCGTATGTAGTCTAGTCCGACGAGGCAAAGACAGAAGCGTGCTCTTTCACCGTAAGCGCGGATTTGTCTAGTTGTCTCGAGCTTATCTAAAGGTATACTCTTCCGACATGCGCATGAGAAAGAGATAGCGCATCAAGATAAATCTACGCTTGTATGCTAAGCCTAACATAGAGCGAGTTTACTCAGAGTTGAGCACTGTAATTATCTTTTTCGTACTTAAGTTGTACTATACTAAGTGTATAAGCGTAAATTTTCTCTCAATGAGCCATAAAAAATCTTATTTAAATTTGTGTCAAGTAAACTACTTTAATGCCGGCCCCGCATATTAGCTATAACTTAGCTTCAAGCTTGGTTCCAATTTTATTGACCTATCTAAATATATAAAAGGAAAAGCTGACTGAATGACTGACATATCAACGCACAGCCCAAACGGCTAAACGTAGGGACTTGAAATTTGGAACGGACGTAGCTTAGGTACCATAGGGGTGCACTAAGGAAGGGATTCCCGAAGTTACCACGGGAACGGGAATTAACGGGATAAAACGTTTGTATGAAAAATCTAAACCGCTCAAGGTAGACGCTTGAAATTTGGGATTCAGGTACCTTAGTACACTTAAAGCTTAGGTGCAACAGGCTATTGGAAAATTCCCATGGGAACGGGAGTTATCGGGACAAAACTTTTGTATGATAAACCGCTCAAATTAGACGCTTGAAATATAGGATGCAGGTACTAAACTACGCGAATGAAATCGCGGGGCGTCCACTAGTTATTTGTATGCACTGTAAAGTCGAATGTCCAAGACCAACATACACATTGGTGAATCGGATACAAGGTTGGAACTTGGAAGCAATAGCATCATTGTGTGGCGCCAGCATATCCTGTCACCGGGTTTATTTCTAGTTAAACACGTACACATTTATAAGATATTATCTTAATCGTATAAAACCAAGGTTTAATGTGATCTTCATTTGGTGCTTATTTGCGGTAAATGTTGCAAAAAGATGACCCAACCCAACAACCCTGACTAGGTACTAGGTAGGTATTATATGATATCAGTCCGTTATTACTTGAAATCAATGAATTATTATTATATTAAGCTAAGTGACTAGGCACGTGTGCCAGTAGCTATTAAGTAGATGACACACGCTACTTAGGTATTACACCTACTTTACGTTGGAAAATATTAGTAAAGCTATTTATATGGTGACGCGTTTTGTCAGAAAAAGTACCTAAAGCAATTATGTTTATTATTAGTATGGACAAATAATTTAACAGAGGGTCCGGGGGGCTGCTTGTAATATTTTTTGATCTGTAGTAATCCTATGATTTCTCTCTTGTTAAAATAAAAAAAATACACTTCACGCCTTTTAATCCCATAGCGGGGTAGGCAGAGGCACTTGCTGTGCCCACGGTTCATCAAGCGTATTTAACCCAAAGTGACAGGGGGTGAGCCCATCGCCGTTATAGGGTTCACACACCTTGTGGTGTGCGGGTTTCATCACGATGTTGTCCTTCACCGTACGAGCGTTGCGTAGCGTACATAGGCTCTGAAAAAGAGTCCCATTGGTACACGTCCAGTAGCCGGACTCGAACCCGCGACATCCCGATCACTAGTCAAGTATCCGACCAACCAGACCACAGACGAATATTTGAAGTTACTTAAAGGAGATCACTAAATGCCGACTATTGCCAACTATTGATCAAAGCCTATTCTTTATTCGTGTCCAATGTCAAATTGTTGTATGACAACTTTTCTATATTTTACAGGTAATGATAAATTAAAAAGTCGGCATTCAGTGCTGTCCAATAACTTATTACTATAGTAAAACGCGACAAGCGTGTGTGCGTGTCACCAGTGCTAACGATACGCGTGTCTCTAAAATCACCCTAAATATCGTTGAACTAATGCGATACCCTTATCAGTATTATAATGTGTACGGTCCCGTTACAATAGTTGCTGATAATATTTAACAGCTAGTTGAACATGCAAAAAAGTAGTAATCATTTATGGATACGTATATTTATTTATACTGTTTAATGAAATGAAAACCGCATTGTTGTACTTTTGTGGTTAGAGCCGACATAACGTTAATTACTTATAGTGACACTTGTTTACAATCCTATCGTAATAATATCAAATGAATACTAATATTTATAGTCTCAAGTAAATTTAGTAAAAGTGCCTTTACTTAATTGCTTTTACCGCTAGCAAGTGACAAATATAAAATTGTATCTTGTTCACTTACAACAATTTTTACTTACAATGAACACAGCCAAGTATGGATGTGTAGACCATTAATCTTAATATTGATTGACTTTACTAATTTATTACTAATATAAAAAAAATACTAATTTCCATATGAAAAGATATACAGCGTGACCGGTAACAGGTGTAATTCCTTTTAAGGTGTAACAGTACAGCTCATTTGCAGTCAAATGGGGAAGAAAATACTACCCGGTTTAAAAATTAAAATTGATTATTTTGGAATTTTATTTCACTTATTGTGGCTTATTAAAAAGGTAATGAACTAAGGAAGTTAATACAAAGATTTGTACGTATTTTTACTTCTAAAGAAAATAAATAAAGGGGGTAAAAATCAATTAAAATATTTTTCTAAATGATTAAAACTTTTATTTCCCATAACGTAAGTTTTTTTTTGTATTTTATTGTTTATTATGGCATATATTGAGTTGTTGATTATTCTAATTTCCATATCTGGTTATAAATTGCCAGAAAATAAGGGTTTTTCTAACAATTATGATCAAATTAGCTGTACTTTCACAGCTTAAAAGGAATTACAACTGTTACCGGTCACCCTGTATATCAATAATAGTATTAGTGGTATAGTTATATTATAATGTGGAACCGTAAACAAGCTTCTACTTAAATGGTTCGACAAGCAGGTTCCCAATTCTAATTATTTATGTACATTATTGTTTTAAATTGATGACAATATGTCACAATAAAATTGTATTTCACAAGAATATTTCGATGGTCCCTATTAAGAAAGTCGGATCTACAAAACAGAACATGTTTAGGAGAAAAGATAGTTTTGGATATTTAAACTAAACTACTTGTGGTACATACTTCAAATTTACAACAGCTTATAATCTTTGGTACCTTTACGTGATGTAATATACGTATAAGTTTATAGATCTTAATATCGCCAATATAACGGTGTAGAAAAAGGTACAATTACATATTCCTAAAATTGCACTACCGATATTTTTAATTGGGACCATCGATTTATTTGCTTTCCATCGCTGACACAAACTTTTCAATAGTTGTTGATAGTTAAAAAACCCTGGGCTAAGTCAGCTTTGTAATGGTAGTTAGTAGTAGTAAAAGGCGAATACCTTTTGACCGCCGGAAGTTTGATTTTGTTTTCACGATTTTGAATTCTGCTCTGATAATCATAAACTTCAAAATCTCTTGTCGAATGTGTTTGATTTATAAGTCATTGGCGGTAAAAAGGTTGATATTTGTCTAAATTCGATTACTAGAAATTAAAATCGTACTTCTTCTAGAAATTACCCATTAAATAATGGGGAATTTCAAATTCCAAAAGTTTCTTATCTAGATGTCGCTAGTAGGTATGCAGGGCGACTTCTGTCTGTTATATTTTACTCAGGTTTTTATTATTTTGCGTAAGTTATTCAAACTTGTGAAACTTGGAGCTTGTAAACAAACATTAAAAAAATAACTGTCACTTTCAATACTCACATCAACTTGACGTCAGTCATTTCGTTGACATTAATGCCCCTTAATACAACTAGCGCCATCTTTCATAACTAAAGAGAAACAAAGCAGGCCCTGAAAATTCCCCATAACTGTAGTAACAATTTATACAGTAATTCTATGACACGTGCCAGAATGTTTCTTTTAACCATACATTTTACACAATAGCACATCGGCCATGTCGCTTCTATACGAGTGTATAAACACCGTGATAGCGGTACTGATCAGCATCAGCAGTGGTATGCCGGGACACGCCGCCTCCGTGCAACTCTGCGTGCAGAAACTACGGTTTCTAATCGAGGACAGCGATCAAAATTGTGAGTACATACTTCTTATCTATAAATATAGTATTTAAACGTGCATCAAAAAAGTCTAACCTAACCTAACTAAAATACTGACTTAGCGACAAAATTACTGATTTGGTCTTCTA
>SJJU01011097.1:0-17234 GCA_012932125.1 Conopomorpha cramerella
GGTATTTAGGTGATGAGCTTTAAGTACTTGTTGGATGTGTCTGGGTGTTTTATTTATATAAGTATGTATTTAAAAGAAAAAAAAGTATTTAAGTAAGTATATTTCGTTGTCTGAGTTCCATAACACAAGTGCTTTAGCTACTTAACATGGGATGAAGGCAATGTGTGTGTTGTTGTAAAATATTTATTTATTTATTATTTATTCATTCATTCCGGCAAGTCAATCCACATCCACACAGTTCACACTACTTTATACAGCTCACTTGTACACATGCTAAGGTTTAAATGAAAATGGATTGTGAAATATCCAAAGTTAGCTTGTCACTACGTTGCCAACCAAACGCCAGTATCCCAGCCAGCCGGATTGTCTTTCATTACCTTTAAGCTTTAGTGCGTTCTCACCTTTATAGTTACTTAGCTCTTAACGACGAAGTATCATACTGCAGGAAAGCTGGGTAAGAGGCTACACGAAACTTACATCTACTTCCGTTCGCGATTATAATCCAGTACTTCTATTTCTACCCGACTTCAAAAAAGGAGGTGGTAATTAATTCCACTGTATATTTTATGTGGAATTGAGAATCTTTCCTTATGGAAGCAACATTATTAAAAACACACGATTCTTTGAAAATTTTATCGATTTTATTACTAGAGTTTCAACACTACCAATATTGATTAAAAAACTAATCATGAATCGGCTTTGTTGCAACAACGTTGTAAAAAATATAAATATAGTGGGAATTGTGTTTCAAAAGTGTTTAAAACGTTGTTATTTCGTATTTATTATTTCATTTATTTTTTTCTTGTTCTTACTGCATTGTGTTTTCTTATTTTCAACAAATGTATATTATTTTAGTTCTTACAAATGTCTGTAGTGTGGTTATGGTGTAATGTAAAAGATTCAATAACTTTAAACGTCCGTTAAAATTTTCCAAAGGTAAACATTGGAAATTGACATTTACGTCAAAAAATAATAGCAGACTACAGAATATGAGCTATTAAGTATTTTTTTGATGTGTCTGGGTGTTTTATTTATATATGTTGTTGAATTTAAAAGGGACATAAATATATATCAGTGTTACATGTTATACAATATTTATTTATTTTTATGTTGACGTATTATAAGAATTAGACCAGAAATAAAGATATATAATAATATAATACCGATTGAGTATTAAAATTTAAACACAGTTTTAAATCATATAGTAAAACCGTACGCTGAAGCATTTTCATAATACATGCATGCCATGATGGAGCTTAAGAGCGACTTAGGGCGCGATTGTGCTGCAACAGCGGCTGCTAATAGGGCGACAAATCCGCCCGCCCTACTCTTCCATCCGCCCAAAGCTCTCCGCGGAATTGCATTGTGTGAACACTGTGTTGCTGCTTAGTTCAAACTATTAGGTGCTCTTCCTGATAATTGTAAATACTAAAACTGAAGTAAACATTTCGATGCCCATATTTTACTTGGATGTGTTTCGATGGTTATCTTTATAAAGCGGATGTTGAAATTGTGATTGTATTTATTTCTTTGTGTTGTATTAATATTTAGACGTGTGATGACGGCAAATATAATTTATATTTGTCTCCACCCCAGCCCAACTTTTCCCGTCGTGGGGGTCGTAGGAGGCGACCGAGGGAACTCCCCACAAGAGAACGGGCGCTCTCTGTGAGTTAAACCACAACACCATTGCGATCGCCAACCCGCCTGCCAAACGTGGCGCCCCCAAATGATCATGGAAATCATTGGGCGAGGCCCTCGTCCAGCAGTGGACATCATGTGTCTGATGATGTTAAAATTTTGTAGGCACATAATCAGAAGAAGAATAATAGTTAATTATTTAACGAACTTAGGAACAGCAAAACGTCATCCATACCAGAGGGCCAAGTCTGCTACACTCTCGTAATTGCATCGCTCTGGCATCGTAGTGGCATTTTTTTTTTTAGGAAATCATGTGCATTCCGGTTTTACTACGGAACACAGTGAAGTTAAAGTAACAAAATCAGCAATGCACATCGATTGCCCCTATGACGCCGCTATGCAGCTAGAGTACATTTACGCAAATCAAACGGTTTGCGTCTACTTGCATAGTCCGAACAGTCAGGATGTGGACTTGCCGGTGTCTGTGTTTCCTGCGCAGTACGGTCTGAAGGTCTTCAAGTCACGGTAAATAGGAACCTAAAAGACAAGTGTTAACGCGTAATAAGTGTCGTAGAACCACATCGCTGCTTAACATCAGAGAGGATGGTGGTCAAATACTTGTTCACTATGTGGCGGACCCGTTGGTGTAGTGGTCAGCATGTCTGCCTCTGCTCCGTAGTGTCGTGGGTTCGATTCCCACCGCTGACACGTGTTTATGTGATGAACTTTTAAGCACTTGTTGGATGTGTCTGGGTGTATATAAGTATATATTTAAATGAAAAAAAAAACTGTATATAACTAAATATATCTCGTTTTCTGATTTCCATAACACAAGTGCTTTAGCTACTTAACATGGAATGAAGGCATTATGTGTGTTGTTGTAAAATATTCATTTATATTTATTAATGTTCAAAAAAAATCTTACCTGTACATGAAGTATATTATACGTACTATCATATCTGTACGAAGGCCTAGTCCAAAGATCTTCCACCACTATCATCAGCCACATAATATCAGCTGATGGACGAGGAACTCCCCTAATGATTTCCGTCATTTGGTAGGAAATGCCAATTTATTTATTTTTATTTATTTATTAAATATTAACAAGGGGACATACATTGACCAGATTGGTGATGTCCTGGCGGAAGGTGGCGTGAAAAGTACTCGAAACCGGAGGTCATGTATGAAAAGATGAATGTAGACGAAGCGAAAGGTGTATGTCAGGACCGTGACAAATGGAGATCTGTAGTCTCTGCCTACCCCTCTGGGAGACAGGCGTGAAGTGTATGTATGTATATTTACAAAAAGGCTGGCAGCTTAGGGCCAAAGCGCACTTAATGCTACAATAATAGTATAGTAATAGAAACATATACACTTATAGTAACTTAACATTGGCGATAGCAGTAGTTTTGTGGTTTAATGCACAGAGCGCGGCTTTCTGTCCTCTGGAGAGTTCCCGCAGTCGCCTCTTATGATTTCCACTACGGGAAAAGTTGGGCTAGGGTGGTGACACATTATTATATTCTGGTGGCTAAGTATTCTGTCCACCGTTACCACACGGCTTTATTATTTGTATCATGCCGACACAAGGGGTTTGTCTCTGAGAGTGTTAACATATTTTGCTTGTCCTGTACGTATTCGATTTTTTTACCACTCTGAACAAGCGTTTGACCACCATCCTGCCTGATGTTAAGCAGCGATGTGGTCTACGATGGAGCACACATGTTCATTAGGTACCTATTCACCCGCGACTTGAATACCTTCAGACTGTACTGCGCAGGAAACACAGACTCCGGCAAGTCGTTCCACATCCTGGCGGTTCGCACTATGAAAGTGGACGCAAACCGTAGATATGAATATAAATATAGAACTAGTGTAATTTCTCGTTCAATTTTCATTCCTTTTTGTTGTAAGAACCGTCGTCTGACGTTATTTAGGACAAAAAAAGTAGAACGATGTCCATACTTTTCACGGGGATACCGAAAAAGATACCCTATTATGAGTCGTTGAAATAACAAACAAAATTATAATAAATAAATTTTATTTACATAAACAGACAAATTGTATACTCAAATTAATTTTCAACAAAATAACTTCTAAGTTTGCATAATTGAATTTAAAATAAAATACGTACTCAAGATACTAGTTACAAATATTAACATTTTGTAATAACATTATAGGTACAGACACACATACAAATTTAATGCATTATTTAAAGAGATCGTTTACCAGCTTAATCTGCAAAGGCCATTAGTTCAGTGGAATATCAGAATAGGTGCTTACTCTGAATCGCCTTGCAGATTTATAAAAAGAAAAGAGGTCGTTACGAACATTTTAATCTGTGATTTTCTTTAATTTACTTGTTTGTTCAAAGTCAAAAGACTGTAAAGGAACTTTTATTATTACGCATTATTTTTAATTCAACGTTAACTCGCGGTTTTAACGTCCCACTCACGTTTCATTCATTTGACTGATGTTATATTACAGCTCATATTACTTTTTAATTGAACTGTCAAATGCAAAATTTATTAAAATCATGCTCAAATTCGCTTGAAAGTTTCAAACAAAGAAACATTTCAGGACCTGTTCACAATATTCTGGATTGACGTCATAATTCTTAATTGGGAATGAAAATCATTATGCCGTTCGGTCATTCAGAAACAAAATGGCGTTAGGAAAGGAATGTAACTATAAATATCAGGATTAAACCATGACGAACGCTCACTGATCAAAGTCAATGGCACTCTCACAAAGGGACTTGTATTAAATACACCTAATAATACACACATCAAAAGTGTCTAGGGATCAAGTATATTTTAGAAGATTGCAATCAAGAATATATTTTACAAAAACTGAATTCATTAATAATTTATTCAAAATGTGTTGATAAGTCATTGTTACAGGCATGGGGAATTAGGTAGGAGACCAATCCAGAAGATTAGATTTGATTTAAATAATAAATCAAAAATAAATAAATTCAATTTTTTTACAGCTAAATATTATTATGTTCTTGATCGCTACACTTTTGATGTGTGTAGACCAAAAATCATCATAGCGTTGTGTACAAAAAATATTTTTTTAAGAAGCTACTGCTACAATCATGACCAAAAATTCCGGGTCATCGATAATTTTGTTTACACAACGCACCGAAATATCCCCTCAACCGAGGTGAGATATGGGTAAAATAAACTGTTTTTAATAGAAAATGAAAGAGAAAAATTAAAAAAAATGTTCGTGTATTCAATATTACTACTTTCAGAATAATATAATTTATTGAAGTTTTATGTACATACTAGTGGATGCCCCGCAATTTCATTCGCGTATATTCAGTATTTCATACAAAGTACAACGCGTGTATATAGCAACGCGTCACATAAGATCAGGATAAAAATATCCTATGTCCGTCTCCTGATTCTAAGCTACCTCCCCACCAAATTATAGTCTGATCCGTTCAGCCGTTCTTGAGTTATAAGTTGTGTAACTAACACGACTTTCTTTTATATAATACTAGTGGACGCCCCGCGATGTCATTCGCGTAGTTTCAGTATGTAATACAGACTATAGCACGCTCTATACTGCACTAAGTCCCACAGGAACGGGATAAAAAGCATCCTATGTTATTCGCCTGGTTGTAAGCTACGTCCCCACCAATTTTCTGCCTAATCGGTTGAATCGTTCTTGAGTTATAAGTGTTGTAACAAACCCATCTTTGTTTTATATATATATATATAGAGGTATATTCCAGGTCAAAAATTCCGGGACATCTATATTGATTTATGTATATATAAAACCGGTCATCTACATAAATCAATTTAGATGATCCGGAATTTATGCTCACTAGTGTATAATTGTGCCAGATTAGGTAGGAAGACAAGGACGTAGCTTTGTATGTACGAAACGCACATGAAAACATATTTTTTGTTGTTGCTTAAGTAAAAAAGAAAACAAACTTATTAAATTGCGTTAGCGTGATTTGCAACTTGAGCGTGAATGAAAACAATCTATTTCCTTGTGTTTTTATTTCCGGAAAATTGAATTTGTTCTACTAATTTCTATATGATAATGTAAAACACAACGTACCAACATTAAGAACGAATAGAACACAACGAAAATAGATTGTTTTCATTCACTCCCAAGTTGCATATCATCCATTTTTTTTTGTACGCCAGGTTTGTATTCCACCGCTGGGCAGAGGCCTTCCCATTACAGAAACTGAAAGTTCATTAAGGCATGATGGATATTGGTGTATTATATAATGTGGAAGACAGAAACAAACCAAAATGGGGTCACCTTTTTATTGTGGTGTATTCCTTATGGACCTGCTTTCATGGGGACAGTGGAAAGGTTATTAGAATTATTAAGCGCTAAACTCCATGTTGTTCTTCAGCGGCGCATCGGAAAGTTGGGAATGCTCCCGAAGGAATGAATTAATCATCTGGACCTCATTTGTTTTTATTACTAACAATAAAACACTATTTTATAATGTATTTAAGTAAGTTTGATTCGTTGTTTGAATTCTGTAACACAAGTGTTTAGCTACTTAACATGGGGTGAAAGGAATGTGTGTGTTGTTGAAAATTTATTAATTTTATATAAATAGTAAATAGTATAGTAAAATACTATAGTACTAGTGAACGCCCCGCGATTTCATTCCTAAAGTTTCAGTACGTCATATATACGTAACACCCTCTATACGGGGCCACAGACAGGATCGGAACAAAAAGTATCCTATGTCCCCACCAATTTTCAGCGTAAACAGTTCAGTCGTTCTCGAGCTATAAATAGTGTAACTAACACGACATTCTTTTATATATTTAGATTTGTTCTTATTAAATGATTACTTTGTTATAATAAACGTGCAGTGAAACATCTTTCATGGATAGAGTTGGTCAAAACGATGTCCATAACCATTTTCAAAATATTTTGACATTCATGAGGAAACCACCTTTAATTAATTGAATTGACATGAAATCCGATTCCTGATTTGTAATATTTGTGTTTTATCTCAGTTCATAGCAATTAAATGTATCAGTTTGTTTCTCATGTACCCGTAGAAAGTAAAAAAAAAATTCGCTCTACATGGCTCTAATTTTTGACCTTTGCTCCACCTAATCAAGAGAACGTAAAAAAAAATCTGAAAGTGCAATGCAGAGTAAGTCCCTAACGAGAATCAATCACTGACCTAAAGAGGCTTACGCGGCAATTATGAATAGAAGATCCGCCTCACAATGCTATGCATATTCATTAGCTTCCACTACAGTACTCCGGGGCTGACTACGTCGTAGCAGACTACGGCGTAGACGACAACCTCGTAGCAGCACTGTGTTCGTAAGAGCCGTTTTCTAAGCAACACTTAACCTATTTTACTGCTTAATCCAACCGGCAGTAACAATTTCATCTTACACACTCGCTATAATTGCTTAATGGTGGTACAAATTCGTACTGTTGCAGGTCGTTCACGGTCAATGAATTTCTATAGTGAGAAATGGAATCTTGCATCTGATTTTAGATTTTGTGAATTGTGTTATGTGGTATGGTCTTGACATTATCTAGACGAGGTAGGTAGATGATGTTTGATTCTCGTCTACGTTTTAGTGATGAGCTAAAGCATTTGTATGTAAAGAAGAAGAAATAATGAAAAAAATACATTAATTAAAAAACCGATAAGCGAAGAAATCGCTCTGCGCAAATGGAGATGGATTGGCCACGCGCTTCGAAGAGGCGAGAACGATCCGGCGGTTGTGGCTTTCGACTGGCGCCCTAGCGGGGAGCGGAGACGAGGAAGACCAGCGCACACGTGGCGGCGCTCCGTGGACTCCGAGCTCAGGTCGGCGGGCATTGACTGGAATGCCGCAAAGACGGCAGCGCTGGATAGAGGGACATGGAGAGATATCTGCAAGGCCCTATGTACCCCCCGGGTATGCTAGGACCTAAGTAAGTAAGTAAGTAAGTATACTACTAAATATTTTTTTTAAAAATCCTTCATTCTGGTCGATCGACGAACTGGTACGTTGACGCTATCGATCGACGTCGACTAATTCATTCTAACATCAACGGCATCGATCGAAAAACTATCGATTCGCGTAGCGCAGCAGCATACCTTAAGCCTTGGGCACACCAAACGCCACGACCCGCGTAGTAGTAGTAGGTCAGTAGTGCGGCCATAGTAATACAGCGTCGATGACCCGCGCTGCTGCCGCGCTCGATCTGTAGCGGCGGGAGCAGCGTGGGTCGTGCGCGGCGCGTGAGCAGCGCCCCGCGCTGCGCACGCCCCGCTTATGGTGTGCCGGAGGCATTAGAACTTGATATTTATTAAATTCCGGTGGCGCGCAAATATTATATTAGGCTACAGCGGGGCGAGACGAAAACTATGGGCACGCCAGCGAAGAGTGAAAACAGATAAAACAGCGTGTACTCGTATTGTCTATCAGAATGTTAGAGGGCTAAGAACGAAAACAACACAGTTTTTTAGTTGGATCCAATCAACAGGAGCAGATCTGGTGGCAGTGACAGAGTCTGGCTGCAACCAATCTATTACCGATTCTGAGTTGATACCGCCGGGCTATCGAATCGTGCGCTGTGACCGAACTGACGGGCGTAAACAAGGCGGGGTCCTGCTGGTATCTGCACCGCGGTTTGAATTGAAATTTATACCTAGGACGGACAATGATATACACGAGCGGGAATTCGAAATTATATGTGCTGGTGTCTATAGACAAAGCAGGTTTTTGTTTGCGTGCTGTATAGTCTACATACCTCCGGGAACAGTTGAAACGGAATATTTCTTGCTATTCAATATCTTAGAAACAGTATGTGTAAAATATAATGATAAGGTGATAATATTGGGAGACTTTAATCTGTACTCTGCGAATGAAAACATTCGAAATTATTACGAATACTTTGAAAACTTTTGTGGATTCGCTCAATGTAATAATGTGCCTAATTTTATGGGTAGATATTTAGACCTAGTGCTTGGTAAAAGGGACTCTGTAAGTGTGTATGAAGCTGATGAGTACATGGAACCCATAGATCAGTTTCATCCACCTCTAAATATTTCAGTTCTGAATAAGCGCACGGAGAAGTCCGACTTCACGGCTGAAATGGACTCTATAAAGGCAACAATAAGAAACAAGACGAGGGAAGAATCAGACCAGAACTCGTTAGATATAAGGCAGTGGAATTTTAAGAAGGCAGACTTTCCAAATTTGTACTTCGCTATTAATTGCATAGACTGGACGGATCTATATGCGATCAGAGATCCAGATTCCGCAGTATCTCTGTTCTATAAAATCATGAATACTGTCATTGGCGAATGGGTACCACAAAAAAAATCTAAACTCGGTTGTTCACATCACTACCCAGTATGGTACACGCCGCAGATAGTACATGAAATTAGAGTTAAAGATAGACTGCATAGACAGTATAAACATAGCAAGAAACAAATGGACTACGACGCATTCGCCCGTTGTAGAGCCCAAGTTAAAGCAGCGATAACAATCGCACACAACAGTTATCAAGATAGAATCCAAGCAAATCTGGCTAAGGACCCAAAGTGTTTCTGGGACTTTTTGAGAAGTAAAAGGGGGTCAGAAAGAAAACAGCAGTTATTCAGAGATGGAAAAGCTCTTTCGAAGACCGAAGGGGCGGAGGAGTTCGCAAAGTTCTTTTACTCCGTATATGCCACTAATCCTCCGAGACTAAACGCAGTGACGGCAGATACTTCAGCACCGGCAGGGGGTACACGAGTACATATCGACCACCTTGATATTACAGAAGTAGTTCGTGCCTTAGCCCAGCTTCATCCAAAGAGATCAACTGGACCGGACGGGATACCTCCATTCGTGGTGAAAGACTGTCGGACTGTGTTAGCAGCACCACTACACCATTTATTTAACTGTTGCCTCACGAGTGCCTCGTACCCAGCACGCTGGAAACTGAGCCGGGTAGTACCCGTCCCAAAAGGCGCTTGTGGTACAGAGGCCTGCGACTTTAGGCCGGTAGCTGTGTTGAGTACCCCGGCTAAAGTGCTTGAGAGTGCGATACACCATAGACTCTATTCCCAGACGAGTGCACTACTGGACGATTCGCAATACGGATTTCGTCCAGCGCGCAGTACTGCGGGGAATTTACTGCACATGATGACGAAGGTGATACCGAGGGTTGATGCCGGTGGACAAGTGGACGTAGCATATTTTGACTACAAGAAGGCATTCGACTCAGTAGATAACGACGTCCTGCTACAAAAGCTAGCTACTATTGGATGTACTCCTCATACCTTGCAATTTTTTGCCGACTACATGCGGGATCGGAAACAATACGTAGATTGTGGAGGGGCTCTTTCGGTGCCTTACTTTACTCGCTCGGGTGTCAGTCAAGGCAGCAACCTAGGACCATTACAATTTGTCATTATGATAAACGACTTGCCGAAAGTAGTGCATAACTCTGTTTGTCTTCTTTTTGCCGACGACCTCAAATTGATTAAAGAAGTGACGAGCTGTTCCGATGCTGAACTCTTACAGGAGGATATAGACAGAGTAGTAGAGTGGAGTCAATGCAATCACCTTGACTTTAATGTCTCCAAATGCACGGTAATCACATTCGGTAGAGCTAGAGCACAGATACAGCATCCTTATAACATAAGTCAAATACCAATGCAGAGAGTTGATAAGGTAAGAGACTTAGGTGTTACTATAGGATCGGATTTAACTTTCAAAGAGCATATTGTTAAAGTCTGTAAAAAAGCGTATCGAAATTTGGGTTTGGTGATGCGTCAGATGCATAGTTTCACAAACGTGAACGCACTGCGAGCCTGCTACGATGCCTTAGTCAGAAGTCAACTGGAATATAACGCTATGGTATGGTCGCCGTATGAACTTAAATATGCGCAGATGATGGAGAAAATACAAAACAAATTCACTCGATTTCTCTATAAGAAGTTATACGGTATCTACCCGTTCTACCCACTTATGTATCCGACATTATTTTTTTTGGGTATGGTTGGATATAATAAGTTGGAAGTTAGACGTGAGTACTCCCTAGTGCTCTACATATTCCGGGTACGACGGGGTTTTCTTTGCAATCCAGGCGTGCTAGAGGCTATGAACCTGTGTGTCCCAGACGAGTATGTGTCGCGGCGGCGCAAGCCCCGACTGCTCGCACTGCCAACTGCTCGCACAAACTTACTGAGACGAGCGCCCATCACAAGAGCATTGCAATGTTTAAACTCGGTTCATAACATGGGGGATCTTTTTAGTTGCACTGAGGGCGAATTCACAAAAGTTGCACTTCAGTCCATTTGCAATCTGATAAGTAAATCTTAGCTGTCCTAATTTTATAAAATATGAATGTTTTATTGTTATATTTTTTATTGTGTCTGTTTGTTTTATTGTTTTTTTTTACTAATTTGTTTTTTTGGATTGTATCGTATTCTTGTATTGTGTATATTTTGTAAATTCTTATCTACCGCATGGGGCATCCTGTAAGGGTAGATACTGTAATTCATATAAATAAATAAATAAATAAATATTATTTTATTGAATTTATCGAGAGTTTAAATGATACTTATCTCGTAGCGGTTGTCATTAAGCTCAGTTATGGAATTCCTGGAATTTATCCGACGGTATCAAATAGTATTTGAAGTAGGTACTTACCGTACCTATATATAGCTAAGATTGCTTCATGTACATAAATATGTTTTTATTTTAAAGAACCGACTACAGCCAGTACCAGGGTGGCTAGCACTGGCTGTAGTTGGTTCCCAACCATTTTTTATACTTTGATGGGACCACTTTCGAAATCTTACTAATATTATAAATGGGAAAGTGAGTGTGTTTGTTTGTTTGTTCCGCTTTCACGCCGTAACTACTGAACCGATTGCTTTGAAATTTTGCAGACGTAAAGTTAGAAGTCCGGTTTAAATAATAGGGTACTTTTTATCCCGGAAAAATGAATATTCCCGAGGAAAACAAAAATATCAAAAATATCCTTTGTACCGCAATATAACCGAATACCACGCTGACGAAGCCGTGGGCGGAAAGAAAAAGAAGAATATAGGAAAGAGCATTCTTTGCTTTAAAATAATCATCATAAACAGTTCACAAACAACGAAGTAAGAGTCACAAAAAAACTAACGAAGGAACATAAGAAAAGCATACATAGGTACCTACGGTCGAATTGAAAGACTCCTATTTTGAAGTCGCAAAAAAAAAACATAAAACAATACCTAACCCTTTTAGGTTTATAAGTTTGTACTCGACTTATTCTGTGCATTGTCAGACTGACAGTTAGGTGATAGGTGATCAGTCCACAGTCCAATCATGACTTAAGTATCCCGGATAAAATTGTAGGTCACGTTTTAACCTGCATAGTGATGTAGAGTACTACATCAGTATAATAATTCCTCAACAACAACATGTTCAAGCCACCCCATAATTTATACGTTTGACCGCAGTTTTTGACCATACACAACTTATTTTTCCTTATATTTCCCATGATATATGCCACATAATTTATGAACTCTCGGATTTTATTCAGACAAAAAAAGATCATGCATGGGTTATGCTTTATGTATTGGACGAAATAAATCTGGCATCACTATTTTTTACGTCCCATACCATCACGGAAATGTTTGTTATTCATCCCCTATACTCCCTCAGACATAATACTTTATTAATATTAGAATCTTTTGGCACGTGGCTATAAACTTTGGCACCCAAATTAAGCCAACCGCGTCTTGTTATTTTGATGGTGATATCCTGGCCGAAGGTGGCGTGAAAAGTACTTGAAACCGGAGGTTATGTATGAAAAGATGTATGAATGTAGATGAAGCGAAAGGGGTATGTCAGGACCGTGACAAATGGAGATCAGTGTCTCTGCCTACATACATATCTGGGAGACAGGCGTGAAGTGTATGTATGTATGCGTCTTGTTTAGATGGATAATGCACCATATGATCACAATTCAAACATAAACAAAGCAATTAAAACGAACCAAGGAAAGGAACAAATACAGGAGTGGTTGGATATCGCATGAAATATTCAGCATTCACGCGTCAAAATATCCTTGTAACTCTACGAAATGTTAATGCCCCATCTGTGCAAGTTTTATTCTGTGACAGTAAGCACTGTCAGTTCCATTTGTTGCCGACATTGGGCCGACAGGCCCCCAACAAAAACAAGGATTAGACGAACGACCACCCCTCTTCAGTTTGTTTTTACTAATCCTCTATCACGAAAACAAAAACACTCACTGGAAATACAGACGCAAACTGAACTGTATCAAGTAGACCGTAGTACCAATGTGTAGGTGCTAAATGTTGTTAATAAAATAAGCCTTTAAGTGTAAATAGAGGTACGTCAAAGGTATTTTACTAAGGACATTTTAAGAATTCGCAAGGCGTATTTGTGCCGGAGACGTTGTATACATACTTTTTAGAGCCTTTTGGACCTTTGTGACGTCTATTTGTATTGTCAACGAATTAGGTTTCAGTGTCGGTTTTGAGAGTGTATGGAAAAGCTATAATAAATCGCTTGTGGTCCTGTTCTTCTATTCTCTGTATTATATGTACTACTAATACTCTTCATATTTCTAATTAATTGCCACGTTGGGATGCTATTACAATGAACAGTGTTTGCAACAGTAGACTTAAAAATCTTTCAAAATATAATAATTGAACAAGTTCCAATGGTTGATAAAACCATAATGGACTGTCACATTGACGTTGATAGTAATGACCGGAGCCAAGACACATGATTGGTAATTATTGTGGCAGTGAATTAAAAATTTGAGTGTAGCCGCCTATAAGTTCTCGGGAGTTATTATAATTTTGATGTGTTTTTCTAGATTTGGGTTGGCGTAGAAAGAATACTTTCTTTAAAAAAAAAGAGCTAGGCACAGCCCGAATGGCTATCGACGTTTAGTCTATTTAGACATTACGGCGAAATTAAACACCCAGATACGTCACGCACGTCTGGACTTTGTTAAATAACAGCACACACAATCCAGTCCGGAAGCGTTCCGGGGACGGAATTTTGTTAAGTTTAACTTCCATACTCGGGGCTTTGTTCTGTTCTAACTTTTAACACTTTGAGGTGCGCTGTTACACTTGTGTTTTCTTTATATGCCAGAGAAAAATAGTGTCTAAGTTACAAAGCGTACATTATGTAGGAAGGATGTCTATGGACACCCAGGAAGTACGCTGCCAGTACGCTTTCTCAGCAGTACCACATCTGTGTGTGGTGTGAGCTTTATGTGCGTTTCAATTCAATTTGTTTTGTAGGTACAGTAGGTAGTGCAATTTCCGAATGACGTACTGTCACTATCACTTCCTACACAACACGTAGCTACAACATGGGATTTTAGACCCAAATTGATACTAACTTATACTAACGGAGGATGAGAATTGCGTTGCAGGTAACACCCACCATAATATACGATTTTACGCGAACCATTCGACCACAAAATAGGGTGTGGTTCGACAAAGTTTATTCAGCACTACATAGGCAAAATACCATTTCAGGCAGAGGTTGTGTGAGTAATAATAAAAAAAACTATTGTTTTGCTCCTATTGTATTGATTAACGTAGAAGGTGTAATTTCTAGATATGTATTAGATGTATGATGACTTACTCTGTGAAGATTTCACAAAAAAAAATTGGAGTGATTCAGCAGTGAATGATTCTACATTCAAAAACTTTTTTTTGATCATGAACGAGACTAAAGTTATTGCTTCACCATTTGGGTCGTATATTTTAAATAGAATTAATATTCTGAAAGAAACAAACTATTATCATTAAAACGGTTAAGCATGTTAAAGAATACCCTGTATTGTTCATTGTTGACCATTTCAAAATGGAATATGATAATTTTATCTAGCCTATAAAAATTAAGGGATATAGTTACTGGCTACTTAAAATACTCTATCAATATTCGAGAGGTTCGAAAGGCTATCATTGAGAATGGTGCACGAATAAATTAAAATAAATAGGAATAAATTTTGAATATTGAAACGGAAAAGAACAACACTTATGGTGCCGCTCACGGAAATGGTGCAGTGACTGTTGATTGGACGGAAAGACTTGGCCGTGTCAAAGTAAACAATTATCTTCCTTCCTGGTCTCTCTATTCTTAACAATAAAGAGAAATAAAAGCTCATGGAAGCATAGAAGAGGACACAAATGTTAGCGAATCATAGTGCCATTATGTGCATAGCAATCGATACTGCAAGTAGAGTAATGGTTCTCACCTAAGAATAGACACAGGATATACGTGTAATACAAGAGACGTCAATCAAGTTAAACAGTTATAATTACAAATTCTCAGCATCGTCGTCAACACCCGCATGGCGTCCACTGCTGGACGAAGGTCTCCCCTAATGATTTCCATGATAATTTGGGGGGAAATGTCAAAAAAGCAGGCCTGTTGGCGATCACAGCAGAGTTGTGGTTTAACTCACATAGAGCGCTGCTGCCCGTCCTCTGGAGAGTTCCCTCGCCGCGGTTCGGTCGCCTCTTACGACGTCCACGACGGGAAAAGTTTTGCTGAGGTGGTGACACATGTACCTATTCTATTCGCCGTCACCACACAGCTATTACCTTTATGTATCATAAATAAACTCTACGGCTGTCACCCATACGCATAGGCACAGGACTATTTTCCGCATACGCACTCTACTCATATTTCTATATCCTCCATCTTTGTCCAAACAACTTTCTTTCAAATCTAAACTTTTTGTTATCGTCTCGTTCCTTATTTTTACTTTTTTAAAAGAAGAATTCGATCAGCTAGTAGATTGTATTAAAAATCCGATTCAAACTAATCACTTTTCACTAAAAATATATCCTTTTTATACACACTAATTACTGTGATAATAACTGTCCGACTATTGCACCTACCTAGTATACGTATAAAACCACTATCAGCAATTATCAAAGAATTCTATTCGAAGCTGTAAAATTATTTTCTCATTTTCGTTGCGTGTGTGTTTGTGTTTGGCCTGGAGTTGTATTTTTTAATCTCAAATTATTAATTAAAAAAACATTTTGCTTGAATGTGTTTGAAAAATCCTACGCAAGCCTTAATTAGCAAAGAAATAACAGGGCATAATGTATGCAACACGTTGATGGTACAAGTGTATTGCCAACAAAACCAACAAGTAACTGAGCAGAAAAGTGGTAAGAACATTCATATGCAATTAACGCGATCAGGGCTAGCTGCGTCTGGCTGGAGTGTCTGCCAGTACCAGGGTTATTTATGAGCGGGGAATTTATTGAATTAGCGGTCTCAAGCCACTCAGGGCTGATAGCAAAATGTTTTATAGCTACGACCAAGATGCGTTTGGATCTCCCTTTTACTAGTACGGACGCAACAATATTGGCAATTTACTTTAGATTGGAACATTTTCTTATTTATTTTTTTGTACTTTTACAGAATGTAAACATTGTTAACTTATATAATGTTTTGACTTTAGAATAGGTACTTTTGTCGTCTGTCGCCAAATGTAATGTATGTAGTTACATATTGCCTTTGTTCTTAGTCAAAGCGTTATTTGTGTCTGTTTGCCAGCTTCACTTGTCAACGATGACAAATTCAGGTAACTAGCAAGTCTAGTAAATTATTATTAGTTAATTTCTGTTCATAAACTACCTATTAAGAAAAATGATTACTAAGATTTCTCAGTAAATAAAAATAATTTGAAGCCTCTTCGAGTTTATGTATTCAGTAAGTGCTATCATTTTCTGTATCATATTTTTTTTCTTAGCATATCTTTATACAGTATTTTTAATAGTATTTGAATAAAATCCAAGAAATTTAAGTGAAAATATTCACCGCAGCAATAAAGGGGATGTGAATTTGCAATGAACAGTGAGCACAAGATACCAATCAGAATGTAAAAATTATTAAGGTATGCAGAATCTCTTGAAAGCGTAATTTAATATAACCACAGGAGGTGGTATAAAAGAACTTTTAATTTGTCCGAGATCAGCGGGAGGGGATTTTAAAGGCATTAACTATCAACCCCAAAACTGAATTAAAATTAGGCCGATCTAAGGGGAATCAAGAGTAAACCCTTCGTAAAATTTCGGTGTTGAAATTAATTATGTGCAATAAAAAAGTATTTTTGTCAATTTTTGCTATCTCTCACAGTAGGTAACTTAAGGCATCTCGCCGACGACGCGACGAGAATCGGTGATTTATTTTCGAATGTTACCTACATTAGAAAGTGATGTGCACAATATGGTTAAAACCTAACAATGTACATACATACATACACTTCACGCCTGGCTCCCAGATGGGTAGGCTCATGGGTAGCACAGATCTCCATTTGTCACGGTCCTGACATACCCCTTTCGCTTCATCTACAATACATCTTTTCATACATGACCTTCGGTTTCGAGTACTTTTCACGCCACCTTCGGCCAGGACATCACCAATCTGTCTGTATATGTCCTTCTGGGGCCACCTCTACTCACCCGGCCCGTTACATCACCCATATAAATCTCTTTCGTCAATCGACTTTCATCCATTCTCTCCATATGCCCAAACCACCGAAGCATGCCCTTTTCTATCTTGGTCACTACGTCTTCCTTCAAAACG
>SJJU01011099.1:0-14198 GCA_012932125.1 Conopomorpha cramerella
AAAACAGTGACATATTAGAAAGAAAACACCGAGACAAAAGGCGTATTTTATCATGATATGATATATTGTATCCTCACGTCACTCCAGCGCCACGTCTTTGCACGTCCCCGCCACGTCCCCGCCACGACCCCGTCACGTCCCCGTCACGTCCCCGTCACGTCGCGTTAGACAACGAATGTCTTTGATCACTACACACTGAATAATGCATGAGACAAGTATCGCTCACACCCTTTACATAGATTTTATATCTTTTGTATAATATGAAAGAAGCTAGAAGGTATGGCGCCGTTGATGCAATACGTGAAAGCATTAAAATTTCAGTCATAATATTTTTGATGCCATTTTTTGACAAGTATTTTTCGTACCATATACCTAGTTTCTTGACTTTGTTTAAAATTATTTTTAATTTCAAAATAAATTTTACCCTTTTTACTTACAGTAAAAATTGCGTCTATATGTTTTCTGTACCTACTTATGTTCTTATCCGCACATTACTCAGACTAAGGACGATATTACTTTGCTTTCTCAAAATATTACATAGAATTGTTACTTGTATATCTACTTAAGTATATGATAAGACAAATTTTAACGAACAAATTTTTTTCGACTGTGCATTCTCTTAAAAGTAGCTTAATTTTTTTCATCAAAGTAGAGGATCCAGAACCACCCACAAATAGTAGGTACTCTTCAAACGGTTACCCATACAATAACGGACCGAACCCGTAGCTGCTTCACTTCCGTGATCGATTTCCATGCACGTGCATGCATAAGCTATTTCCTTTTAAAAAGTAGCCAGCATTAATAAAACAAAACAAGGCTTACCTGGGCATACCGGTGCAGCTAATCCTAATGAAAACCCCGACCCCATTATTTCAAAATTAATCTTTAAACGCCCAACCCAAAGAAACGACCTCTTAAACTCCAATCAACTACCAAATACTTTTACAAAGGCCAATTATTATAAATAAAAAAAGCTCACCAAGTAATTATAACCTAAAGGTAAGAAGAGGGTTATTTACTGGAAAGTGAAGGTAAACTTTATTTTTTTAATTTCGTTTAATGCTCGAAGTCCTTTGATGTGTTGAATCGAAATGATATAAAAAATGTGGTTTTTATCTCACAATTTTGTATTATACTGTGTGTAAAAGAACCTCGAGCAATGGTCTTAGAAGCGTTGTTGGGCTCGTCAATATGAACAACTTTTACTGCAGCGACAATGCGGGGAAATTAAAAAAAAATGTTAATCTCTATATACAATTTTCTGCCTCGGGAGATGACATTTTGTATTGAGATTTAGATTTTTTATGAGACATTACCCCGCTTTGTCGTCATAGTAAAAGTTGTTCATATTGACGAACCCCACAACGTTTCTAAGACCATTGCTCGGGGTCCTTTTACACGCAGTATTGTAACTTGTGTTCGTACTTGCTTAATTAGGCTATAAGAAATCGCTCTAATTAATCAATTAGGTTTCCTTTTCCAACTATACTATTTTATATTCCTAATAAGGAGTTTTTTGTTCGTTCATACGCACACGACTTTTACTTTAATGGGGTAAGTGGGTGGTGGATTAAAAAGAGATAAACATACATACACTCTCGTATGTAATTCCTTATTGGTGCTTAAAAACTCTAAAGGTTCTGACATTCTACGATACACACATTTATAGATAACATAAATTTAATGAACACTGTTCGACATTATTTTTCATGCATACGCATCACTTAGTAATTTCTGGACCAATTTAGATGAAATTTGACGCATAATTAATCGTTACGTAATATTAATCGTATATATAAGCAGACAAAAATGCTGGTAACACAGTGAAACACAGATAGCATGTTATCACAAGTCTGAACAGCAGATATTGCGTTTCCTGCGCAGTACAGTCTGAAAGTCTGCAAGTCGGGGATAAATTGGTACCTAATGAACACCACGTCGCTGCTTTCAGACAGGATGGTGCTCAAACGCCGTGCTTTTGCACTGAAAAGCAAATAAATACTTAAATCGAAGGCAGGAGAAGGTCACAGGATGTCGAGAGTCCACCAATGGATTTTAGCTTTAACTAGTAACGCGAAATGCGAAATGCGGTCATTGCGGAGCATGAAAGGCGTGACATTGAATGACAGGATAAGAAATAGTGTGATAAAAGAAAAATGCGGTTTGAAAAAAGATGTAGTGACTAAGATTGAAAAGGGCATGCTTCGGTGGTTTGGGCATATGGAGAAAATGGATGAAAGTCGATTGACGAAAGAGATTTATTTATATGGGTGATGTAATGGGCCGGGTGAGAAGAAGTCGCTCCAGAAGGACATACATTGACCAGATTGGTGATGTCATGGCGGAAGGTGGCGTGAAAAGTACTCGAAACTGGAGGTCATGTATGAAAAGATGTATGAATGTAGATGAAGCGGAAGGCACCATGACAAATGGAGATCTGTAGTCTTTCCTTATTTCTTATGTCAGACAGACGTGAAGTGTATGTATGTATGTAGTAAACCACTGCGATTTCAAGCTCGTAATGATAGTCTTTCAAAAAAATATTCCTGAGCTCACCTATTTGAGGAAACCTTTTTATTTCCTTATTCATTTTAAAATTAAATAGAGACGGACTTAAACAACCTTTAAGTAAATTAAAAGAAAACCATTAGGTATTCCTTTAAGGTTCTGTTTGCAGGAGACAAGGTTTAAAGTCGTGCCTGAGGCAAGGAAATGAGAAAGAATCCAATTCATTAGCTTGCTTTATCTAGGCGGGATAGTAAATATTTTGTAACCACAGGTATCTAAGAGGCGTGTTCCATCGTAGACCACATTGCTGCACTTAATACCATACAGAACGGTGCTCAAACGCTGTGCTTTTGCACTGAAAAGCAACTAAATCGAAGGCAGCAGGTCACAGGATGTCCAGAATATACCAATGGATGGAGCTTTAACTAGAAAACCACTGCGATTTTTTTATTCTCGCTAATGTTAGTCTTTTCATAGTATGGTTTCATACAATCTGTTAATTTTCTTTTAAAAATAATTTCCATTAACATTATGTAGTTATATCACGTCCTAATATTTTTATTAAAAAAACTAAAGTGTGCTTTCTTAGTGGATTCGAACCATTAAAATTTTCGGTTACGGTTCCTCTATGACGAATTAGTCAGCCAGCATATAGTTAGGACCCTGTTTTTTTCTGTGTAGGATACAAAAAATACTCTGTCGCTGCCTAGCTCATTAGGTGATATACCTTAAACTAAGCATGTATAAAATTATATATTACGTAGATCCTATAGCCACGATACTACTACTAGCCGGTATACTTAGCAGTAAGCCTTGGGGATTTGAAAAGATGCCAATTTCTTCCCGGTTCTTCTGGCCAGTAAAAGAAATTAATTCGAACCGGGGACGATTACTTTTGCTTTTGTTGAAGTCATAAATGACGTTCATCAAGCTTTGTGTTATGCTACTGTATATCTGTATGTTATAGCACTTATAACTGTGAAAAAAAGAAATTTTGACTTTGACTTTGACATATCTAAAACATAATATACGATACATAAAACACAACTCGAATCGTTAAGCAGAATCTCTGTCTAACCGCAAGGAAAACTCTATGAAAAGTAGTAATAATATTAATTACAAGATACAAAACAATGTAGCTAAATTATAATATTATGCATAATCTTTTTTCCGGGCTGATTACTTTTTTGATTACTTAAGTAATTAAAAATCTTCCCAAAAAAAGTTGACACAAGGATTAAAAATTCTCCGCGTCTTCAGAAGTCGCCTTTAAGGTAATTTCCAATTACAAAGAGCCTAGGATAAGCCCTGAAGGAGCTTTCCCGCCCACAGCAGCAGCGAGCTTTGTGCAAAAGCTTCTAAACGCTTTGAACTTCCACTTGTTGACATTAGACGTGCATTTATAATGTGATGATGAGATAAAGCTTGTATTTTACGCTACGGTTTTTTTACAGTGGAATTTCTGATATAGCATTTATTAGGAAAACATACACTCGTTGAATTATAATTCCATAAATCATTTATTAATATACAGAAAATAATATACGTATACTACTCATAGAAAGCTTTCATTACATACTTCCCACGTTTTACTTGTAAATATCTACAATACCTACTGAAAACCTATTAATATATTGACTCTACATCTAACAAATCACCAAAAAGCAAATTACATAGAAAATGGAAAACAAACAGAATCATTTGCATAGAAAACTGTCAAGTAATCGTCTTTAAGAACAATGCAAATGAAATCACCCCAACAAAGATCCTAAAACAATATCAAGCCTGACTTCCGGAAGGGGAAAGCAACCAGCCAACTTGATCGCGGTAGTTTGTCAAATGCTAATTAATAAACTAACTAGGGGTGAACTGTTAATACATCACTAAGTTATACAACATGTTCTTAAATGAGCTTTTCCTTCTAGTAAAAGTCCTCTTAACATAGCTCAGGTGATTTACTTAGTAACAGATTTAATAGTTCCGCTGACTCTACATTTTCAAAGACCGGTCTCTATGTTAGATTTAGCGTCACAAACATTGTTCAAGCAACAAAAGGTCAGCTTATGCTTGCTATTTTCGCTTCGCTAATGTAACTGCATAGCCCAAGGCGCTCTCAGATCTGGTTTTGAGACGAACGCAACTACCTAAGCTTTGTGATGAATTGTTGTATTTTGAAATTAAGTAAAATTAATAGGAGCGTTATTGATTACGTTATTTTTATTTATATTTTGTATCTTGTACTATGACACGTCTCGAAGGTAATCGACCCCAATCTTAAAAGAGACTAATAAAATTATGATTTATAATTATTCAACTGAGGTGTGTTCAAACGACAAACAGGTAAACAAAAACATCGTTCAACAATTTGTAACGACTAAAAAAACAACAATTTAATTCCATTGGCAAAGATCCAAAGAAAAAAAATTGCAGCAAACTAATGATTCCTTAAACCTTGCAAATTTGATTCGAATGGTATACAATTATGATGACAAAAACTGCCTGAAGCTCAAAGGCCATTTTTTTCGCCGTAGATCGCTTGTGAAGAAAAAAAAAGTCCGAAATGGACATTTTGGATGTTGGCCCTATAATTAAATCGTAACTGGTCCCCATGTATAACAATTAGATTTTATTCTCACGACGGACAAGAGTCTCGTAATTATAAGGTTGTTGTTCTTCGTTTTTGTGGTCGAGCCGCGTCATAGCTTCAAATTTATAATTCGTGTGAGCTCCCCAGCTAGGTGTTGCCATAATAAAGATGTTCGCCGAACAACCACAAAGTACCTACTCTACAGTGGCTCTACATAACACCACCACAATGCAACAAAACAACATTCACTGCTGTAGTCTGAAAGAAAAACACAAATAATGCAAATAAAAGTCATATTGAATATTTCATCAATGAGTTTATTGCGCCAGAACAATAAATGAAGCTGATCATTGTATCATTATATGTAACGTTTACTTTCAACACCGAATACAAATACTCTACACGATATCATGTCGTACGTAGCTTCATCAATATTTATACATCCGTACCGTATTGCACTTCGCCTTACATTACGCCAACACAATAGTCCGAGAACTAAGCGTACTCTAGCCCTAATAACTTATAGTTCGTGGGTTCATTTATAATTATCATTAACATTATAATTATTACGATATATTTGTCTAAATATCACAAGAAAATACAAAACGAAATACGAAATAGAATTAACATAATAATTATTAACAATTTTAATTTACAAGCATATCGACACGGAGGTGATCATGCGAGGGAGTGTCACCAGGAGGGTCGATGGAGGCGCGCCCGTCACGACACCGGGACGTGGTGCTGGTACAGCTGCTCCTGCCGCTCGCATAGAGACGTCATTTTCTTATAGGATTCGGAGTCACGAAAAAGCATCTTGCCGTCATCTCTCGGTCGGGCGTTGGCTGCGTCCAGCCTGCCGGGCGATATGACGGGCGGCGACGAGGCGGACAGCGGCGACAGCGACTCGCGCGCCGACTGCGCCCCCGCCGCCGCGCCGTACGGGCCACCGGCCGGCGGCAACCCGTTGCCCATCAGAAAGGGCGGTGGGAAGAACCCTCGGTCACCCAACTGCGGGAACATGCCCGCTTGCAACGCACTCAGGTTTCTGCTGTAAAACTTCATCGTCTCCGCGATGTAAGTCGGCACTTGCGCGTCCTCACCGCCGTTGTATCGCAGACTTTCGAGCGTCGATGCCAATCCTTTGATGTCAGTGTACAGTTTGTTTAGCAGATCATTGTTGACTTCAAACGGGGGTCGTTGCTCCCGTGTGTCGGGCGAGCTGGTGGACAATAAGCGTCTGTGTAGGTCCACGTTGGAGCTGTGTCGGTCGCGGCTGCGGCGGGAAGGGAACGCGGCGTCACAACCGCTAACGTCACACGGATGCAACAACTTCAGGTGGTCGTTTCTATAGTGCATGCGCAGTGTGAAATGGTTTTGAAATATTTTACCACACGCCGTGCACTTGTCAGGGTTCTCGTCGTCGATGGGTATGTCTAGATCGTTGAGGTCGCTGCGGTCGCTGCCGGCGGAGGGCGAGCGCGCGCGGCCCGGAGGCCGCTCCTCCGCCGCCTGCGGCTCACTACCACTGTCACTGGGGGTGTACAAGTCGGAGCGGAGCCGCAGCCCCTCGCGGACAACACTGGGAGCGCTAGAATCGTCGTCAGATTCACTCTCAGCTTTGACACGATTCACTGATTCGCTGTCTCTGTTTTCATGGTTCTGAAACGACTCCCAATTTTCAGGTTTTCGCTTTTTTAACGACATCGGTTCGTCGACAATAGCATCGGGTGCAATTTTCGGTAAATTTTTAAATAAATCACCTTGACATTCTTCATCTGAAACACTGTATTCGTTGTTTTGGGAACATCTAATAGGATTTCCACTCTTCCGTTTTCTTTTATTTGGAATTGAAGAAGACTTGTCTTCTGTTACGGTGGGTTCATTATTTGGTGTTTCGGATTTAACAGTTTTGTTTTGATTTTCGTCACGTTTTTTGTTCACTGTGAGATCTTCAGGCTCATCTTCGTAGTGCAAACTATTTTCAGGCGACAGTGACCGTTCAGGAGTTTTCTCCTTTTCATCGTCCGACAGGTCAAAGTTGATTTCCGTATCATTATTTTCACTACAATTAGTCGAGTCATCTCCTCGAGAAACGGACGGTTTGGCAAAGTCCAATGCACGGGAAGCATCGTCGTTGTGGGGCAAGTTTCTGTACATTTTTTCAATTTCACTGAAGTTGCGGAGATCGTCGAGTCGAACCCTGGGTGGCAGCGGGCCGGCGGGATGGCCGGTGAGCGGCGGCGGCAGGCGCGCGGCCAGCTCGGGCGGCAGCAGCGCGGGCGGCGGCAGCGGCAGCCGGGCCAGCGCCGGCAGCAGCGGGAAGGGCTGCGCCGAGCGCCCGTCGTGCGCCGAGATCTTGCGTCGCACGTGCGGAGAGTGCAGCTTCGGATTAGGATTAGCACTATGACGGTTCCGGGACCGCCGCGAGCTGAACATCATCGTACACCCTTCCACTGTACACTTGTGCATCTCCCGCAGGTGCACCGCGGAGAAATGGATTTTCAGGGCACCCTTATCGCAAAATGTCTTGAGGCACACGTTGCACTGAACTCTCTTCTTGCCGGTGGCGGGGTTGACGAACTGCACCCCGAGGCCGAGCGGCCAAGGCGCCGGCGGAGGGTCTCGTCGGTCACTCTGGCAGCCGGGGGATCGTCGGTCGTCGTTCCTGTCATCATCGCGGCTGCTGAAGCTGGCGCCGAGCTTGCGGAAGTCGAACTGTGGCGCAGGCGCCGTGGTGCGGGGCATCATGAAGTAGTCTAGTCCGGCTGGTAAGCCTGGGTAGTCTTTGCCTTCCATGTCGTTTGTTTAGTATGTCATGGTCCGTGCGCGTGAGGCGAGCGGCGCGCGACGCGGTCGGCGTGCGACTGAGGACGTGCGACACAGGTGACCGCGCGGGGCCGCGCCGCGGAGTGGGGGCGGCCGGGGGAGGAGCCTGCCGGGGCGGAGCGGATCGATGCGGCGGCGGGGACACGCGACACGCGACCCGGCCCGCGACACAACCTCACTACTCCAACCTCTCTCTGCTCCAAGCTCTATGTACCACTCTATGTAATACATACGGTGACATTTTACTACTGCCTTATACCGCACTGGGCTTGCTGTATTATGTTTTAACTACGATAACAAGGTAGTGAAGAGAATTTAAATGAACGTGGGTTTGTGTTTGAAGGACTGTCGTATTTATAGACCACTGAAGGTATGTTTCCCTTGTGATAGATATAAACAATACTATGCATAACGTATGAAATATAATAAGAGTTACGGTACATTTTATCGTTTAGTGAAGGCTTTGCAGTATTTAATACAGAGTCCCGTTAAAAAGTGATATTACCTCTAACATGCGAATTCCTTAATATGTTTACAAAATGCTATTGTTAAAACAAAATTACTTTCATTGCAATATCTAAACCTGAAAATTAAACCAATATAGCCAAAACTCTATATTACCCTATAGATACACTTTAGACTCTGATAACGATAATCAAACACCAATATTTACAAACAAAGAAGTGTATACAAGCTCATACTACACGTAACACTGCACAATTATTCTACACCCATCCATTGTATGTAATTTCATACATAAAACAGTTCATACTTAAATTTCATCGACTCTACGAATGCCGGGCCAAATGAATTTTAACATACTGCTATCGCCATCTGTTGAGCGGCAGAGAAAAACACTTTTGTATTGGAATTATTCTAGTTGGATTTTTATAGCAGCAAAATGGACAGTATTTTGAATGTATTTTTAGATCTGTAATTACTATTCATTGATTGAGGCTGTGGTGTATTTGAACTGTGTGAAATAATATTTTTTCTTCGGGTTTATCGCCGACTTATAAATGTATGTAACATTTTTAATAGTTTTTATCATAGTAAAGTTTTATTTTTTTTCTTTAATGATTTTCTTATAGGTATTTTTTTTCAACCGCATTGAACAAGCGTTTGACCACCATCCTGCCTGATGTAAAGCAGCGATGTGGTCTACGATGGAGCGCACTTGTTCATTAGTTACCTATTTACCCGCGACTTGAAGACCTATCTAACGATTATAAATTCTTATTAGATCCGCATTTTTATTCAATCGCTGTTAATAAATCCTTACTTAGTCGAGTAATCTGCAGTATAAATTATTTACAAACAGTATTATATACGTACATAAACTCTCGTTCCTAATGCCTATTTAGGTAGACAGAGCCTAAGAATACGTTCATCGTCTAGGAAACGAAATGACTTCACGACCAACAAGTGTTCATGATGAGACATGATAAGGACCAATGACCTAATCATTATAAAGTACTAGCTTTCCGCCCGCGGCTTTGCCCGCGTGGACTTCGGTTATATTGCGGTGTAAAGGACAACTATAAGAACACTTATCATTCCTACGGAAAAATCTAAGTTTCCCTCGGGAATATAATTGTTTTTCCGGGATAAAATGTACCCTATTAATCCGAACTTTTAACTTTACGTTGCAAAATTTTAAAGCAATCGGTTCAGTACGACGTGAAAGCGGAACAAACAAACAAACTCACTTTCGATTTATAATATTAGTAAGGATTCCTAATATAAATAGACTTCACGCCTTTTATTCCCAAAGCGGGGTAGGCAAAGACACTTGCTGATCTAGCGCCCACAGTTCACAAAGCGTGTTTAACGCTATAGAATATATAACTTTACACCCTTTATTGGAATAAATACAACAATAAAATGAAAAACTTAGAGATACATTTAATAAAAAAGAAGAACCTAATTCAGGTAGACTAACACTTATTTCATATAATTTGTTGAACTGTTTTTGTAACAATACCATTTTATATCCAAATAAACTATTATTATTATTAAATTAATATACCTATAAGACTAGCAGGTGTATTTTTGGGGAACTTAAGCTGTTAAAAAAACAAAAACTTTTTATATACATAAGTATGTCTTTTGAAGTCGAACTTTGAAGTAGTTTCCTTTAGATTTCCATGCGCAATTAAATAACTATTTTAAACATTTTATTTCCTTTCCTTTACGACATTACACAACAACAAAATACCGGCAAGTGAATGAAGTGTGGTTCTAAATAAACCACGTTTCCTGGATTTCAAAGTAATCTGATCTTTAAATGTATACTTAAGTTGTAGTTAAAACGAGGTTATTACTTAACCGACTTCAAAAAAGAAAAAGGTTTTCACTCCGATTGTACTTTGAAGGAAATCGCAATGAAACCCGCACACCACAAGGTGTGTGAACCCTATAACGGCGACGGGCTCACGTTGGGTTAAATACGCTTGGTGAACTGTGGGCATTTGTTTAGAATGTGCCTCGGTGTTTTCCACTTTGAGATTTAAAAGCGTCTACCTAGTATATATTTAGCGTCTGTGGTCCAGTTGGTCGGATACTTGACTTGTAACCGGGAGGTCGCGGGTTCGAGTCCGGCTACTGGACGTGTACCAATGGGACTCTTTTGCAGAGCCTATGTACGCAACGCAACGCTCGTACGGTGAAGGACAACATCGTGATGAAACCCGCACACACAAGGTGTGTGAACCCTATAACGGCGATGGGCTCACCCCCTGTCACGTTGGGTTAAATACGCTTGGTGAACCGTGGGCATTTGCTTATTAAGCAAGTGCCTCTGCCTACCCCGCTTTGGGATTTAAAGGCGTGAATGTATTTTTATTTATATTTTTTTAAGTACGTTATCGGTCAGGCGCATTACCGAGAAGAATCGGGAAAAACTGGCAAGTTACAAAATATTTTTTTTTTCTTAAACGTATTTTGTTCTATATTCAAATAACTAAGTGTTCTTTTACTCGTGTAAAATCCGGTGACGCAAACCGACTGGTACATACACAATCAATACTAATAGGAAGGTATGTGGTGACCTCAAATAAAATAGATTTAAAACAAACTCCTGCGCCGCTAACAGCAACATCTCACCCGCGGCGTTGATATCAAAACTGTGTTTACATTGTGATCAAACGCTCTAAAAAATCTGTGCAATATGTACGTACTGTCGGTGTGAAAAGTCGTTGGGCCTATTAAAATTTCACTGTCGGAAAGTTGAAAACATACATTTTTTCATAGCATGTCTCCATAAGATCAAACCGTTGACATTTACCAAGTTTTGATTTGACATTCATACATTTATTGTGATTTGTGTATTCAACTAACTTCTTTATTATTTTCATAAACTCGTATATCAATAAACTACTTTCAGAGTAAACTGAATTATATGCAGCTTGTAGCAAGTATCCATGTCTCAAGAGGTCCGTTCTACTAGAAGTCAGCCCTTCGCTTAACGATAAGGAGGTGAAACATTAATCTTTATTGCCCTGAGATAGCCTAACGTAGCTTCTTTTGACATTTACCAAATTAGCATACCTAAAATATATTAGTAAATAAAACATAAATAAAACATTCCAAACCGTACACAAATCTTCAATGTTAACTCTGAAAGCAATGATTATTCTTAAAAAAACACTCTGTTTTAGGATTATTTTTACGTTTCAGAGGGAAGAGCTTTTCTCACCACCTGTACCGAGTGCGGGCACGCGACGACGCCAGCACAGCTGCTGGATGTCGTGTCTCACCTTATAAAAGAAACTTAGAGGATTGGGGCCGCCACTGCCGTCCTCAGGCCAGAGGTAAACAAGTGATCGCTGAGTGTGGTACAAGGCGTGAGCTGTTGGGGACTTTTGATAATTATTAGGTGCAAATAACAAATGTTCTAGCTCCATCCACGGACCCTACAACGCAGATGAGATTTTTTTATGCCTTTAATTGTTCACTTTTATTTAATATTTATATGTATAATAATGAATTGCTGTTGAGAACGGCTGAACAGATTTGGCTAATTTAAGCCTTGACTTATTTGTGGATATCCATAGAATGTTTATTCAAATGGTAAATATACGTGAATATGAATGTTACTCCTATCAGTTTTCTTTCCAACACACGGGGTACAAAGGTTGCTATGGTAAAACAAATGTTTGTCGGGACAGACAGTACAAAAAATAACGGTGACGGGTTGACCCCTGTCACGTTACGGCAAATACGCTTCTTTAGTGCCTTTGCCTACGCTGCCTGCCTGTCCTGTTCGCCCGGGAGTGTACATCTTATTCATATTCATTTATTGTGCTTCTATGTGTACATTTATGGTGGTAAGTATGTATGTGATGGTCCAACATGGATCCCGTTAGAGCACCGCACAGTTCGGAGAGCGCTATGTGAGAAAAAATATCACTTCTCCTCTTGTGCCCTTCGTCGGTTGTTTGTCCTATAATAATACATAATTAATTATGCAGACATAATTATCTTTTATTCTGGTCCTATATCACCTGCTATCAGTCTGAAGTTATCCAAAGGAAAACGTGAAGTTAGACCAGATCCAAACAAATACCATGCTAAAGAGCCATGACTAAAGATATGTCTCATTTTCTTATAAGTTTGACAAGACGGATTGTGCCGATCGGTGGACTCCAGTAGCTTTAAAGATAGAGACAAACTTAGGATAACAAGCAGCATTAATTTTTATGATTTGGCTTTGTTTCTGTAACAGGCAAGAAAAAAATCTCCTTGCCTAGTGCTTATATGACTTTTAGTTTTAGGTAGGCTTAGGCTTTAGAGTCGCCTAGCCGAAACGTACAGCGGTTGACACGTACTGAGACTTGAACTTTGTTATGTAGATTCCTAGAGTTTCCCTAAGATCGGGTTTCTTCGAAGTTTCTAAAATAATAATTAGGACGCGATACACTGAGTTGTACGAAATACTGAAACCCAAATTAAAATCGAATCTGGGCGTAACAATTATAGTTACTTTGGACTATGTAGCAATCCGCTAAGAAAATATATTTTTTCTTCTTTCTTTAGCCCGTTTCCTCTTCTCACTACTGGGCACAGGCCTCCCTCTGTTTCCTCCACTCCTTTATCCTTTATCTGGAAAAGATCTTGCAAAATAATTATTACGACAGAATTTTAGTTTGCCTACTTGCTAAAAATTAAGTAATTATTAGCCGTAGAACCGTAGATCGTTGGGGAAAACGAGTTCTCGAGTGGAGACAGCGTCTCGGCAAATGGAGTGTAGGACGCCCTCAGGAAAGGTGGACTGATGATATACGCAAGATGGCTGGCAGAAGCTGGATGCGAGAAGCCGAAAACAGATCACAGTGGCGTGCAATTGGAGAGGCCTATGCCCAAGTAATTATGTAAAGACTAACAGAACAGATTCTCAACAGCCAACATTTTTTACTGTAAACCGCTTCATCGTTTCACTTGCGCCACAGCCCACCGCGCGGCCACAGTCCACGATCGCCCGGTATTATAAACACTTTCTTCGTACCGCCGCCGCCTCTGCTCCAAACAACCTGACGTGTGATACTTCACACAATTTTTCTGGAAGCGTCTTGCGAAAAAAAATATACCTTGCATGTAGGTACCCACCTAATTGATCAAGAAAAAAAAATAACAACTGCTATAATATTCGTGAGTACGGGACGAGTTCTGTTTTTCTGTAGTTTTGTTTGTATTAGAGTATTCCAACAAGCTCCAGCTTTTGTGAGTCATCGCATAATGAACTCAGTAATATGAGGTAATAATAATAATATAGTACGTATTACTTTATTACAATACATACATACATACACACACTTCATGCCTGTCTCCCAGCGGGGTAAGCAGATACTACCTTACAGATCTCAATTTATCACGGTCCTGATGTACCCCTTTCGCTTCATCTACACACATCAAAAGTGTCTAGGGATCAAGAACATTTTTAGCTCTAAAAAAATCAAATTATTTAAATGAATCTTCTGGATTGTTCTCCTACCTAATTCCCCGTGCCTCTATCAATGACTCATCACCACATTTCGAATAAATTATGAATGAATTCAGTTTTTGTAAAACATATTCTTGATTGCAATCTTCTAAAATGTACTTGATCCCTAGGCACTTTAGATGTGTATACATGCATATATCTTTTCATACATGACCTCCGGCTTCGAGTACTGTTCACGCCACCTTCCGCCAAGACATCACCAATCTGGTCAATGTATGTCCTTCTGGGCGACCTCTACTCACTCGGCTCATTACATCACCGATAAAAATCTCT
>SJJU01011100.1:0-10031 GCA_012932125.1 Conopomorpha cramerella
CAAACAAACTCTTCAGCTTTATAATATTAGTACCTATACCTAGATATAAGTTCCGGGAATGACCGCCCGCGCTTCGCTGGTTAACTGGCAGTAGGAGCGAAGTATTTACTACTCAGACACTTGTAACATTGAGACAAATAACAAAAAAGAATTACTGTCGTCTTCATTTTTGTAGACATTTGTGCCACTAATACAACTAGCGCAATCTGTCATACATAACTAAGAGACACACAGGGGCCCTGAAAATTCTCCATTTTTAAAAACGGTCCAGTAGTTTTTGAGTCTATTCATTACAACCAAACAAACAAATGTTTCCTCTTTATAATATTAGTGTAGATGGGAACTACCCGACTCAGTGGTCATAGACACACCCCAAATGTTGCTGTGGAGAGTCCGCCATTAATTATGTACGTAGATAGTACAGCTCGCTGCACTACGAGCAACCTATTGGTACATGACGACGTCTAGGTACCTACTTCACACGCTTGTTTTACACCATCAGGCAGAAATAGCCAACTTTACTTACCATTTACATCTACCCACATCTTTCCAATGCATATATCTTTTCTCACCATTCTAGTCCTGTATTTCTTTCAATTCAATGTATTTAGGTATAGCGTTCTACAATGGCAATCTTGTGTGGTAGTATTATGGGTAAGTACAAACACATTGTAGATCAGATGGTAGACACAGCAATCCTGCGTAAGAGAGGGAAAGTTACTATATAAAAAATCAAGTGTTTGTTCCCAATGAACTCTTCACCAAGGCTACCGATATTTACAAAAGTTGGCCGTTATATGTAATTTCGTCCAATTTGAGAGATAGTATAGTAGTTTATATTTCTCTATTTAAAAAGTGACATCCACTGCTGGACCCAGGCCCTGGAGGTTATGACAGAACAACGTCTGTCGGGTCCACTAGTAAAGAAATATAATACTAGAAAAGAATAATTTTACGTAGTTACATAGAAAGGACTCAATCCACACTTTTCCCGAAATTGTGTTAGCTATACCAGTTACCAAGGTGCTAAGTTAAGTCATATCCAATTAAAAAATATTTACACAAAAAAGTTCACTACAACCTATTTTTTTTATGCACCCTGACTCAATCCACATGTATGGCGGGTCAATAGCGCATCCAACTTTAAAGCTCAATATCTCCGTAGTAACTTTTTGTGGATTGAGTCCTTTCTGTGTAGCTACGTCCAATTTGTCTTACTAAGTATCCCTTTTCTCTGGAGCTTTGTTAAGCTTGTCTTGTGATTGATTAGGAAGATTGTTCCTCAAACGCGCTGTATGTGCTATAAGGATCTTGGCTATTCTGTCTATCATTGTTCATTACCTACCCTCCAATATCTATATCCTAATTGCATGGAGGACCCAATGTGATATGATATTGATAGGTGGTGAGCATGTCGCAGTGTGTAAATGCTTAAAATTAAAATATACCTACGTCTGTGGTCCAGATGGTCGGATACTCGACTTGCAACCGGGAAGTCGCGGGTTCGAGTCCGGCTACTGGACGTGGACCAATAGGACTCTTATTCAGAGCCTATGTACGCAACGCAACGCTCGTACGGTAAAGGACAACATCGTGATGAAACCCGCACACCACAAGGGGTGTGAACCCTATAACGGCGATGGGCTCACCCCCTGTCACGTTGGGTTAAATACGCTTGGTGAGCCGTGGGCATTTGCTTTAGCAAGTGCCTCCGCTCCGCTTTGGGACTAAAAGGCGTGAAGTGTATTTATTTATTTTTTATTTAGCTTCTATTGTAAGGCCCTTATCTGAAACAATAATCAGGGCCCACTGAACCAAGTGCCACAGAAGGCTGCAACTGCAATTTGGGATTAAAAGGCGTGAAGTGTATTTATTTTACTTCCATTAGTACACGCCCGGTTGCGGGAATCGAACTGCCCCTCTAGCAAAGCGCTCCAAGAAAGACAGGACAAGACATACCAGGCACTGCGATTGGTTGAAACAAGCTGAGTCGCACGATGTGTGACATAGCAGCCAATCACAGCGCGTATTTGTTCTATGTCGTCTTTCTTGACGCGCTTGCTAGGAACCTCTTGGTTAAGACACAATCAATGAATGGTGCCCATCATGGTATTGTGGGTATTCAGGTCGTATTTCGTTTGACTGTACATAATGTTCGTCATGATAAAGAACGATAGTGAGAGTTGGGTATGGCAGAAAAAAAGTAGGGTACCTATAAAAGAAAAACCAATACCGTAGGGACGCTGTTTATGAGAAGTAGGTAGGTAGGTATACAAGGCTTACATTATGTTACGGATGGACGAATGCAGGATAACGAATGGGGTCTACACGTGATAGAAGCCTATGTGGATAGGGATCGTCTTACACGAACGACATTGTTCGACCAGATTCCCGATGTCCAAGGAGGCTGGTTTTTTTACTGACCTAGGTACGGTCGGCCAAGAAAATGGTCTATCAGTTTCGATGACAGTTCCTGTGTCACTAAAACATCAATAAGGTACAGTTGGTATATTGTGACAAGTGAACAATGAACCTTAATGTTTAATGACATTCATATGAGTTTCAACCTTAGGGTGGTAGAGCAGATTCTTGGCCGACTGTACCGTATTTTGTTGTAGGTATGAAGTGTGGAGGTCCATCGATGTAAATTTACCGCTTTTGAAACATCAGTGACAACCAACATTGCAAGAACACTCGCTTGGCATCCTTATTTATTGATGATTACCTGTACCCAGGCGGTGATTACCCGTTCCCTTTTTTTTATCGTGGGTAATCCGTTATGGATACCCCACCGCTGGCGGGGACAACGGCAGGGTTATGTATGTGGGACTCGCACCCACTAAAACCCCACCTTGACCACTCGCGCGTTACTGCCGGGGCCCCCGGAACGACCTTAGCCACTACATCAAGGGCGGCCCTGGCTACGCTAGGCCCTTACGGACCATCTCCGGCAATCGCGGCGGTACCAGGGTCACCGCGGTACCGCCATCGTCCTCGGGGACCGTAATTTAAGCGCACGAGTCCGCGCCCAGTCAGTCGCCTCTTACGACAAGCAAGGGATAACCTCAGACCTATTCTTATGCCCGGAACTGCTGGGAATTTCAGGATAAAACCCTAACCAAGCCATGTGTCATTCTTGATATATCATCAAGCCACCCCATTGCCGGACATAGGCCTTTAATGCACCTACCTATACCTGATATTTGGTCGGAAGGTAAACATGCAAACGTCAATAGGGAAATATTAACTCGGAGTAGGTTTAACTTTCCATGATAATGAAGTTGCCCCTCTTGTCTCTTTTGCGATCGGTACTTGCTCCCTTTTCCCACTATGCTGAGATTTGGCCCCTTTTAGGAAATCCTGTTTTCCCTCCTCCCGTACCTACTTTTCACTCTTTCCAAATTCCTTTTATGTAAAAAAAAAAAATAAGCTTTGAAACTTTTCAAAGGTGCCAACTGTAGAAATGGCGTTAACAACATTAAATTGAAAGCTTTGTTCCATTTTACATAATATTTGGAAGTACCAGCAACAGTAAATAAAAGTGTACGAACAAACATTAAGTATTTAGTAAAAGGAGGCTATTCTTTACAAATTATAGTTGGGCTCATCTAATAAGTGATTTCTGACACATTGAGAACGACCATAAAAACATGGAATATTTTTAGAACGGAAATAATTAACCTTAAAATGTATGCCGGTAACAGCACTGAACATTCTATTCCTTTGTGTTTCTTTTTCATCAATAATCTAGTGCTGGGATTTTTTTGTTGATTTATCAAGTTGAATCATTTCGATTTTGGACACGTGCTTATTGAATCGAATGTAAGTGGGGTAGAATAAAAATTAATGTTTTACACATGTATATGTATAAAGTTATACATATAACAGAGTCCATTTTGATGAATTAATGTTTTTACGGTATTACCTTAGCCTATCACGGTCGCCGTTGGGAGATAAAAAATATGTATGACGACTTCAATTGATACACTCACTACACATACACATCGATTCTCACGCATTCGAATGTTTTCAATACAACACTATCACACACGTCAGTCGACCTGTCAGAAATTACTTATTAGATGAGCCCAACTATAAATTGGGCAAAGATATATTATCTTCTCTACATCCAAGTCCACAAACATTAAAAGAGCCGTAGTACTTCTTAAATAATACTTTATTTACACTATTATCATTCTGAACTTTCAAACATTATCTGCAAACAGCACGACAATCATACCTTAAAAATTATAATTTTTACAAATTAAAAAAATTGGATTTTCAGAGATGTAGTACGAACTTACATCCAACATAAACTAAATTAGAGAATTGATGAAAGATTACAAAATATTAAAAAATAATGCTGATTTCTTATTAGTATGGTGCGTATCTTCTAGGAGGCGACGGTCCGCGCATACCAGGTCTGAAAATAAAAGAAATAGGTTAACGATTATAAAATTATAATGTTTATATGACAGTGGTTGTTGATTAAAATATGACAATGGGCAGATTCTGTTGTTGAAAAATAAGTATAGCCAAGAATTTGTGCCCCCGTAAAATGTAAAAAATTCCCATTAGCTAATGGTACACCTGTAACCCACACCTCACTATGCTGTTGGATCCAAGAAAGATAGTCAAATCAAATAATTTATTTCTTCATTGTTATAAGTGCTATTACATACAGATATACAGTAGAATGTGGGCTGATGATGATACAGTAGAATAACACAAAGCTTGATGAAAGTCATGTATGATTTTAAAAACAAAAGTAAACATCCCCATAGTGGGAAATTAAAGAGATGCAACTACAAATTCTACAAAAAATAAAATTCGTTGTTTTTTTCTAAGCCATCATTTATTTTTGTAACCCACCAGTACTTTGTAACCATTCCTGCCAGAAGTAAATTATATTTATAGTATTGTGTGGGATGGACAGGGGCAAGGTAAATAAGGAGCACTGTCCCAAATATGGGCTTGGCGTTCCAAATGTTAACAAGTAAATAATAATTAAGTAACGAGATTAAAAACAAGGTCCAGTTAATGTCTGTTTTTATTCAGCCTGTTGTTACTAGTTAGTATCATTAGGGACTCAGGAAGGTATCTAAAACAAGACTCCTATTAAAAAATCAGCCAGCAGTGGAATTTATAGTAGATTTTCAAAGTGTAAAATTTTATTTAAGTACATACCTTCTATCATCAAATGTGTCTCTGCTGAAGTCTTCATACATTCTGTGGAAAAAAATAATAATATTAGATTATGTACTTCATCATCATCATCATCAGCCCATACCTGTTAAGTGGGCAGTTACTTAAATATTCCAAATAACTTTCACTAAGTATTAACAATGTGGTTATTTAAAAAAATGTTTTAGTTAACACACAGTCACAACTTAAAACAGTCCAATAAATTGTTTGTTCTGTTTAAAATGTACTTAATGGATTTTGACTAAACTTTGATGGGTAAATAACTAAATAGTGAAGAGTATAACCTATATTAAGGTACAGATTAAATTTTATCAAATGGACTCTGAATAGTATAAACCACAGGGCAACGTTTGTATTAATGTTCTTTTGTTGGTAGACATCATTATCTTGATGAATGTAAGTGTATGAAGAGTATTAGTAGAACCCTCACCCTCTAGACATTTGTGGACCTCTAGGGGGGCTCCTGCGGCTGAACATATCATCATAAGATGACCTCATTGATCCCATAGAGCCTCGCATGGATGGCAGAGGCGGCATCGGCGGCATTGGGTCACGGCGTAGCGGCGGCGACACAAAGTCCCCACGGCCTCCTCGAGACCCCATATCTAGCCGGGATCCACCAACTGGGTAGCGCCTCTCGAACAGGTCCCGGGCAGAGTCGAAGCGAGGAGCTCGGTCATAGTAGGGGTCGTAAGGATCCTGCATACATAAAACTTATTAGCATATCAAACAATTTTCATTGAAAGTGCCTAGTAGAAAAACAACATGTGACAACATAAAGTAAGAAAATTATATCTTGTAAATAATATAAAGGAACAGAATAAAATCCAAGAGAATTTGCAAGTAATAACATCTTACATGTAGCATCATCAAGCCCGACTAACCGGCCCGAGCTAGGTATCGCGACAGGGTATGCAAACTCCACGCGCAAGGCCTATAGATGCATCACCGGCTATGATAAAGTAGTGATAAGTGAAGCGCGTACCCCAAATCCTCCCATCATGCGATCGCGGAGGAACGGCGGCGGCGGTGGCGGAGGGTAGGGGTCACGACCGAACGCCCGATCGCGGTAGCCGTTGCGGTCGGGGCCGAGGCCCTTGGGGCACTCCTTGGACCAATGGCCCCCGCGGCCGCAACGGTAGCACTGCTCCGGGTCGCCCATCCCGGGGCGCTGGCGCACGCGGCTTGTCGAGATCTGCACCTTCATCGGCTGACCGTCCACCATCATACCATTCAATTCTTTTATCGCATCATTGATATCACCCGTCGCGTCCAAGTGCACGAACCCGTAGTTACGTACGATATCGCATTCGACGACCGTTCCGTACTTCTGAAACAGCTCGCGTACCTCGGGCGCGCGCGTCTTGTCCGTAAGGTTACCGACGAAGATTTTAGTAGTCGGCGTAGAAGGCGCTTTCCGACTCTTTGCAGCTTCTATTTTTAAAGGCTGACCGTGAACGTCCGTCCCGTTGAGGTTCTGAATGGCTTCGCGGCCGACTTGCTCATTTTCCATGTGAACGAAACCGTAATTTCTGACGATATCGCATTCTACGACGGTACCGTACTTTTCGAACAACGGTCTAATATCGGCATCGGTAGTTTTATCAGAAAGATTCCCGACGAAGATTTTGAATGTACCGGCGCCCGGCATTTTATATTCTGAAACGTAGTTACAAACAATTTGCGAAATGTACAAGAATTTTGCGACTGTGAAGCGTCCATGATATGCAATTTTGCAAATTCAACTTCATGACCTCAATAATTGTAACACTATGGATTTGTTTTAGCACTTACCTGTTTACGTACGAATTACACACAAATATCACAGATTATTAACCCAAATCACCACTTTGTAACACTTCCTACAATCACCATGAAATCACGAAATGATGCCGCAAAATGGCGTCGGCTGTTGAATGAAAAATCCTTGTCGTCGACTTAGCTCTAGCTATCAACTACTTTGACACATCATATCTGTTTCTCTATGGTAACACTACTTCCGCTAGCATTTCACTTGGCGGTGCCACACTACATCCCCGCCTAGTAATTTCGTGGCTCCACATTGAAAAGGAGACCGAATGAACGAAAGAATGAAAAATTAATCATCATCTGTCATCGATTACAGTCTGTCTGTCAAGCCGTCACTATCTTCTTCGGTTCGTTTGGGTATATTTTTGATCGAGAAATCTAAAATACTATGTAATTTATTGTTTATTCCCGGCATATGTACTAATATTCGTGTTAAGTGTCCAGCTTGATCCTGTCTGCGGCTAGTCGAACTTAAACGGTAAGTACTTATCTTAGCGCTTAGACAGAAGAATGTGTGAGCTAAAATAGATTATTGGAAAGAATAAATCAATGTTCCTATTACATTGACACCCATTACCAAACAGAATTCACCGCTGTTCCAGAAACAATGTGAATATTCCACATTTACAGTGAAACTATTACATTCAAAGATTCAGCTGCAATAAACATTGGTGAATAACCAATAGTCTTTTAGAAACCTCTTGTCAGTTGTTATTACTCAAGTTCATTAATACCAAGATTTATGGGAAAATAGTACAGTTGTGATATTTTATAACAGTTGGGGATATAAACGTAAGTATGATGAGGCTAACCTTTTAAGTGACAATGCCTTATTATTGTTATATGAAACTGTCAGTGATAAAGTGATACTTATTGTTTGTATTTCAGATGAATTCTTTTTTACATTTGTTTCGCTTCCTATTTCTCACAAAGAAAATGGGCAAACTAATTCAGAATATATCAGAACTTCCTCTATATGTTTCTCGGTCAATCTCTATGTCTTAGTGTCTTCTACGTAAGTCTTTTCCATTAGAACTTTTATCCATAATTACCAATAATCTTATTATGAATTAAATCATACAATTTAATAACCTCAATCACAAAGAAGCCTGAATGTCATGACCATCTTCCTTCCTCCCAATTAGCAATTACTAAGCAACAATAATTGAGATAATCTGGATATGATCTGTGCTTCCCTATTTCCAAAGTGTGTAAAAATCTGGGTCCTATATTAGGTTTATTCAAATAAACTTGGGTTGACTGGTAGAAAATGCATTAGCAAGTTCGCCAATTGACCACACATCTAAGGCCCCTATTCATGAAATGCATGAACTACAACAAAGTATGTTAAAATTGTAAACTATACGTAAGTGAAGATATCTTGTAGAAATTAATGGCCTCATGGGGCCATATTAGTCGAAACAAAGACGCCTTCCGCTGTCTGTCCCTATGTATGCTTAGATCTTTAAAACTACGCAACGGATTTAGAACCGTTTTTTTTAGTAGACAGTGATTATTGAGGAAGGTTTATATGTATAAAACATGCATTTAAAAGCAGAGAAACACTGTTTACAATGTATTTTGAGTACAATGGAGTTATAACATTACAACGAGAAGTGGTATTGATTTTTATATAAATAGTATGGAGAGAATGGATGAAAGTCGATTGACGAAAGAGTGAGTGGATGAGTGAGTAGAGGTCGCCCCAGAAGGACATATATTGTTCAGATTGGTGATGTCCTGGCCGAAGGTGGCGTGAAAAGTACTCGAAACCGGAGGTCATGTATGAAAAGATTTGTATGAATGTAGATGAAGCAAAAGGGGTATGTTATGACCCTGCCAAATGGAGATCGGTAGTCTCTGCCTACCCCTCTGGGAGACAGGCGTGAAGTGTATGTATGTATGTAATAAATTACGTAATAATAAACCCATCGAAAGCCTCCAATATCTTAAGTAAAGTCCAACAATTGTTTACCTAATTGTAATAATCTGTGTGGAGCTCTCGTCACTTGTTCGAATGAATGGCATTCACGACGGTATCGCGTGCACACAATACATTGACGGTCGCCCACTCACAGCCATTGTTGTGCTTCGAACGCTGCGGGGAAGCTACAACTGTATCTCGATGGCGTATTGAGAAAGTTGCGCCGCCGCGGGTGCGAGTGGGATGCGGCTATGTAGCCGGTTCGATAAGCCCCTGTTCGTTTGTTGGGGAGGCTATCCCCTGTTCCATTCGCACCCACCTCCGTTTGGCCTGAACGATACGTAGACAGAAGTTATGTAATGAAAGTGATCATGGAATAAGCTGCTGACGGCCACGTGCTAGTGAATGTTATGTGTGAAGGTTGATTTATGGTTATTTGATTAATATCAGTGGCGTGCACACCATATAGGCAAAAAGACACTGCCTACCTTGGTATTATGGCTACCCATCATAATATTAGAATTATTGCTAGATCTTTTTTTGTTCTACTCACGACATAGACTAACGAAGGTCCTGTGTTTTGTGGGTGAGTACATATTTCGTAAAGACAAGTTACCTATAGGTAAGGTACATAGGTGTCAATCCTTGGGGATTACTGCCTACCTTGTCGTAAAAGCCAGTGCACGCCACTGATTAATATTAGTATGTATGAATAATATGCATGGCAGAGGCACTTGCTAAGCAAATACTCTCGGTTCACGCGCGCGTATTTAACCCAACGTGACAGGGGGTGAGTCAATCGCTGTTATAGGGTTCACACGACTTGTGGTGTGCGGCTTTCATCACGATATTGTCCTTTGCGTTGCGTATACAACTATACATAGTATCTGAAATAGTCCCACTCGAACCCGCGACCTCTCGATTGCAAGTAAGAATCCGACCAACTGGACCACAGACGCTCTCAAGAGTAAAATAAATAAATATCTTAGGACATTTTTACACACGGTCATCATACATGATCTCCGGTTTCGAGTACTTTTCACCTCACCACCACCTTCCGCCAGGACATCACCAATCTGGTCAATGTATGTCC
>SJJU01011102.1:0-22403 GCA_012932125.1 Conopomorpha cramerella
AATCAAGAATATATTTTACAAAAACTGAATTCATTCATAATTTATTAAAAATGTGGTGATAAGTCATTGAAACAGGCATGGGGAATTAGGTAGGAGACCAATCCAGAAGATAAGATTTGATTTAAATAAATTGTTCTTGATCCCTAGACCTCACAATCCTAATATTTTTTATTAAAATAATCTTAGAAGTGAACAAAACTAGCAATAAGAGTGCTTTGGTTATTAGCTGTAAATCTTACTGTAGTTTCCTCAACTAAATAAATAAGGATCTATACACATGAATTTATTTAAACATGCATCTTAGTATCTTAGATAAGATACTATAGGGTACAGGATACATTCTTTTCTTTCTTTTTCACAATTTTTTTTTGTTTTTTAAGAAACGCGCACACACAGATACTTTATATTCAATTCGCGCCTAAATACCTAATTAAAAACTTAAATATCGGCTTAGAAATCGAAGTACTGGCCACTAGACAACAGACGTTCCAGAAAAATAAATCGAAAAGTAAAACGCCAATATCGAAACCTGCGGCGTCTTCAGTTTACTTTCTGTGTTAAGTTGACAATAGTTCGAACCTTCCAATCACACAATACAGGCATTGTGGAAGGAAGCCTGCCCAACTCCCCATCTCTCTCCCGCGGGGTTTCATCCAATCAGAATTTAGGGGTAGGCAGAGACTACAGATTCCATTTGTCACGGTCCTGACATACCCCTTTCGCTTCATCTACATTCATACATCTTTTCATACATGACCTCCGGTTTCGAGTACTTTTCACGTCACCTTCCGTCAGGACATCACCAATCTGGTCAATGTATGTCCACCAGAAGGGCGACCTCTACTCACCCGGCCCATTACATCACCCATATAAATCTCTTTCGTCAATCGACTTTCATCCATTCTCTCCATATGCCCAAACCACCGAAGCATGCCCTTTTCAATCTTTGTCACTACGTCTTCCTTCAAACCGCAACTTTCCCTTATCACACTATTCCTTATCCTGTCATTCAATGCCACGCCTTTCATGCTCCGCAATGACCGCATTTCTACGGCATTGACTTTACTTTTATGCTTCTTCCATACCCAACTTTCACTCCCGTACATTTAAGGTAGGTGCCAGTACAGCGTCAAGGACAGCCAATCTTGCCTTTTTCGACATGAATTGGCTCTCCATAACACTGCGAAGGGCACCGTTAACCTTATTACCCGCACTCACTCTTCTTTCAATATCTTTGTCAAACTTTCCATCACTTGTAAATAGAGATCCCAAATATACAAACTCATCCACTTGTTCAACTTTCTCACCGTCAATCATGCACTCACAAACTGTCCTTTCATTATTTTCGACTACCATTACTTTGGTCTTAATAGCATTCACTTTTGAAACTAGATTACTTAAGTAGAAGTGGAGTATGTATCTTCAAACTGTACCGGTATATGTACTTTGATGAACTACTAAGTATTTCAACCCGGTGAATAAAAATTAACATAGCACTGTTTTCGTTATTTCTTGGAAATACCTATGTATTATTGAGTGGAACGCAATAAATTATTGAGTATTTACAATCTCACTCACTAGCCTATTGATATTAAGATATATCATCTATAAATAGTACAAAACACCGTCTCCCGCTGTGTGTCCCTATGTATGCTTAGATCTTTAAAACTACGTAAAGCATTTTTATGCGGTTTTCTTTAGTAGATAGAGTGATTGTTGAGAAAAGTTTATTGTATCATATATGCATTGCAAAACAACGTTTGCCGGACCATCTAGTTAAAAATAAAACAAGTTCCTGGGTCGTTTTAACGACTATTTATGCCGAGTTCAAGAATTAAATAGCAATTTGTTTTTGCAACACGCTTCGTCGCACATCTAATCGCCGATTCATAGGTACCAAAGTGCTGTTTCTTGAAAAAATAAACGAAAGATTAATGACGTTTTCAAACGGTGTAAAAACGCACAATTAGCGTAGATTAAAAAACCGCCCCTCGGAATCAGCGCGGTTTGGCCCGAGCGTAAGTTTATCACAGATGACAAAGGAGCCGGCCCGCCCTCGCGACCACTCCGCACTCCATATTAAAAAGGGCGATCTCGCTGCCATCAAGTGGGAAATTCATTTTTCCGAGTTTTTACATCTTTTTACGACACCCAAAGTAACTAAGTTGATTTTTTTTCTCAGAGTTTTATTGCTTCATTAAAGGAGGGGTGGCTGATTATTTTTTTACTCGCAAGTCGAAATTAGGTTTTAATGCTCGTTCATGCGTTAATTGGTAAATTTATGCGGTTTTTCATTGGTACCTTTTTTTTCTTAATTAATCTTACCGTAAAGTAAACGAAGGCAGGTAGGTACTTTGGGAATTAAGCCTTTTTGTACTTATACAATATTGTGTTCATTTTGTTATTCAGACTTACCCAGCCGGAAGGATTTTAATTAGGTAGACTCGGCAATGAGTACAGTTTGGGAAGCACTTGAATCTAGCATATGATTACTCATGAGAGTTGTTGTGAACCTTATACTCTAATTGTAAATATACTTAAAATAAGGATTTTGATATATATATTATATTGACATTGACATTTATATTAAGTGGACCAGTGGACCTTACAGACGTTGCCCTGTCTTAACTATTAATCTATATCTTTGTATATATAAAAGAAAGTCGTGTTAGTTACACTATTTATAACTCAAGAGCGGTTGAACTTATTTGGCTGAAAATTGGTGTGTACGTAGCTTAGAACCAGGAGAAGGACATAGGATACTTTTTATCCCGTTCCTGTGGGATGCGTCACTATATAGAAGGTGTTAGTGTGTGTGTTCATTATATAGTTTATACGAAGATGGAATACTGAAACTACGCGAATGAAATCGCGGGGCGTCCACTAGTATGAATATAAAATGGGATGTCATTTTTTTTTCATCATAAGAACTTGAAATATTAATTGAAATCCGTTCAATAGATTTTGCCTGAAAAGTAACAAACTTTCACCTTTCATAGGTTTCAAGAGAAATTCAACATAAAGCACACCCACATGCTATTCCGATGTACCTCATCATGAGCCACATGATGGCCAATGCTGGACGAGGGCCTCCCCCAATAATTTCGATGATCATTTGGGGGGAAAAGCAATAATCGACACGCTTGGTGGGTTGGTAATTTCTTAGGTGTTGAGGCTTAACTCACAGAGAGCGATGTACCTCACCACAGCAATTAACAAGTCTTTTACATTATAAGAATAATTCGTTGTATCTCGTAGTTTTAACCGCGGTGTATTCCTATTATATGTATATATATATATTTTTTTTTCCTCCAGTACGTGTGAAAATAATGTGTACAAAGTTTCATGATGATCGGATAAGCAGTTTTCGCGTGGGTTCGTAACAAACAAACTTTCCATAGAATTTAATTTATAATACTTGGGTATTAGTCGATATTTAATAACTGTATTTTAACCCATACCTGTTTTTTGTCGACGAGGGGGAAGTCCTAATAGACACTGCACCGCTAAGGGGACGGAGACCGCGCAGTGACAGACTTCTACTGACTAATACCCCCCCCCCCCCTCACCGATGATCTCCAGCTGTCTCGTTGATGCTGGGCGAGTCCTAGGCACGTAGATGACATTCTTTAGGCCCCACCAAATGCATGATTAGCCTGTGTGAGCTCCAACCCTCTGTATGCTGCCTAAAACCGGCATTCATTTCATAACAAATCGGAACATAACAATTATGTTCTACTGCTGCGGACCAAGTTTAGCTCCAATTTTAATTGTAAGTACTCACTTTAATGTCCAATGTACAGGTTCAAGACCGATTTACACGCCCGTTTCTCAAAGGGGTAGGCATAGATCAGGGACCTCCAATTGTTATGATCCTTTCAAATCTATTTCGCCTCGCTTTTCCACAGTCGACTTAATCTGCCAAATACTAGTTACAATTTGTTGTTAACGTATAAAAATGTAGGTATATATCTAAATATTTTGTTTTCTACTACTTCTACAATTCATTTAAAACTAAGAAATTCTTAAATGGGAAGAAAAAGCTACAGTACCTACATAACTAACTCAGGATCAACCAGCGAAGCCTCATAGCCATAACTATAGTTACCACCAGAGAAATTTATCATCGGTATATTTATTTAAATTTATAGTTCACTTTCGTTTCTACCGATCATGTTGAAAAAAATATAAAATATGAATATGCTAACGCCATCTCTTGTACTATTTACAGACTACGCATTGCGTATTCTTCTTTTTTGTGTTGGCAAAGGCGCAAGACTAAATCACTAGAATGTAATGTTGTCTATGATCAGTGCACCTGTACCTGTAAATGCTCTGTGTTCAATCAAAGTGTCAGTTTGTAAAAAAAAAACCTGTAGTTTGTGGTTGAGTGATTAAAAATAATTGTTTGCATTGCAATTTTTATCTGTAACAAAACGTATCTTTGGAACCATTGATACATTTGGCTGATTTCAATATTAACTGTGAATCTTTAGTTATATAAGGGCACAAAGATGCATCTAAAAAAATCCATCCTTGTTTTCGTCGTTGCGTTCTTTTGTTATGCTTCGGTGAGTACATAAATCTATAGAAGTGATTGGTATTATACTGTGTACCTACATCCTGTACTTTCCTTACTTGATTTTGTTTTTATCATTGTACTAATATGTCACACATGTCTTAGGCCCAATCTTATGATGACAAGAGATGTAAGTGCGTATGCCCAAGTCCTGCAGCAGTTCTGAACAATAACAACAATACATCAGTCACGGTTCGCAAATTGTATATAGCTAATGTGCCACCCAACAAATGGTAAGTACCTATCTGTTATTGAATACCTACAATTATGTTTATATGAATTTGTCATACAAAATACATTTACTAACATTCTCGAAAGTGTAAAGAAATAGAAATTATCAGGATCCATTGACTTGGCATTGTAATCACACTGGTTGTTCATCAATATAATGTGTACATTATGCTGTACATTTCTTGTTTAAGTATATCAAAAACAGTAGAGGATGATGATTAAGAGCACTTATATACTGGATAGTTATAAACTAGTCAAGCAATAAAAAATACAATATCATCAGACTATAAACAAGATATTACTATTTTTATATTTATTCCTATAACCTAACCTAGAACATATTGTTTTATCAGCAACTGCGATGGTGTGATTGTACCTCAAGTAAAGGATGCAATAGCTGGAAGGGAACAGGAGTTTTGTCCTCGATGTGAATGCAAATATGAAAACCGGAACACAACCATTATCAAAGTGAGTCTATAATAAACACTAAACACATAAATTAGGTAAAAATACTATTGTACACAAATTCTCTCTCTATTGAGAAGCATCAAATAAAAAAAATAACATTTCTTGCTACACCCAATAATCTATTATTATATTTTACTAAAATATGCACATACCTAATGTACTAATATTGTTTATGTATAGTATCCATTTGTCTTTTGTATTGTATTTTATTTGTTTTTATGGGCCGTTACCAATAAAGGTATCTTTTGTTGCCTGAAAATAAAATGATTATTATTATAATATAAAAACATATATCCATAATCAAGGTGGGTCAATCTTTGCCTCCTAGGATAATTGGAATTAAGATGGACTGAAATTGTATGATTTTGAGGTAGTGGCCAAACCGTCCCCAAAATATACCCTAGATATGGCTAAGCTTCCCATAATATAATTATTTGCTGTTGTTCGTGTAATAAGTCTGTCTGCTGCAATAGAGCTGACCATATAAAGTGGCAAGCCAAGATGGGCGTTTGCTCTGTGCATCCTTCTAATGCTTAAAAAGAACTTAAACTTGTGGTTCCTATTTACACTGCTTTCTCTGTTTTGTGACTAGAATTTTATGCCCTTTGTGTATAACCATTTCTTGTTGCTATAATTTTATTGGTCCTTTTCAGGTTGTTGTGATTATAGTGATATGGGTGATCATGTTGCTTGTGGTGTACATGGGCTTCCTGATATGTTTGGATCCACTTCTGAACAAGAGAGCCAAGGGATCCTATCAGGAGCACACTAATGAGGAAGTGAGTATTCAATTGATGACATCATTATACATTTCCACATTTCTTACTATTTATTAGATGTTGTGTAGCATTATAATATTAGGTTAAATTGTGTACTTAGTGCCTAAACACCCATTAAGTGTATTGTCAATGAGTCATTCCCTCGCTATAAGATTAACTAATGTCTGTATTAAAGTTACAACAGTGCTACAAGGCTGCTATTAAGGGATCTATAAATATGGTTTTTGTAAGCCGAATAGGTACAGCAAAACTTATTTTAGTCACTGAGTTTACAACTTTTCTTTAACATGAACATTTTTCACAAGTTGCTATGCATGTGAAGTCTACAAAATCTTTTGTTTCTTCCAGGACGAAGCTTCAACAGCCGGCGCTTCGTCGTCTCTGTCGTCGCCAACCTCAGTGGGCGCGCGCGGCAACGTGCTCAACCGCGTCACCCACCAGCAGGACAAGTGGAAGAGGCAGGTGCGCGAGCAGCGACGCAACATCTACGATCGTCACACCATGCTCAACTAAACACAAACTAGCCAATCTCACTCAGACCATCCAACAAGAACATGGTAGCATTGATTGAGTCTTGTTTAACCTTTCAACCAACAATGTCTTCTATATGTGACATAAATGAGACGGGAAGAAGAGAAACAATATTTAGCTCTGACGATCAAAAGGTTAAGCAGACTAAGGGTGACATATATATAGAGGACTCTGATTTCTCTTTGTTAAAATCTCGCTCAATTTCTATCAAACTTTATCTGGTTGTGACAGTTCTAAATGTGTTTTTTCCAAAGCAAATGAAAGAGTCCACTTTATAAATATTGCCCTGAGGAGGTACAATTCACAAGAAATGGAGCGCCAAAGCGAATTTTATAAAGTCAAGTCTAAAGGGAATATGCATATCGTCTGGCACCAAGATGCTAACCCAACAACTTCATAAAAAGACATATAATTTTTATTTTATAAAAATCAGTAGCCGTTGTCAATTTTATATTAGGTGCTGCGTTTGATGTGAATCGTAGCATATGCGTAGAATGCTAAGCTGACAGTAATACTACAACTAGACGGAATCGTGTTCACTTATGTTTTTAAAGCAATCTGAAAACGTATCAATCATATCAACAGTGTGTTGACAGGTGGATGTGCTTGCGACCTTAAAATAATCGGGTATGTACCATGTTTTATAGAACAAGTATCTCTCTCCCACTTTTCTTAGGGAAAGAAAAGGACGAACAAACTACTGTTGATCAATAGCGTCTTATTCTATAGAACAAATGGAAACTACCCAAATAATAAATGTTATTTGACCTTGTGGCTGGTTTGTGTGCATGTCATCCCGACTCTAATCAATGAAGAACATAATATTTTATGACCTATTTTAATTTTCTCTTCATTGAAATGTTTTCTACTTTTCAAATAAAATTATGAACAGTAATGAATAATTTTCGATAAATAATGTAATATGTAATAATTTAAGCATAATTTTTATCCTACATTTCATTCAATTTATTTTTATCAAATAAATACTGACTAATAAAAAAAAGTAATGAATCTATAATATTCGAGTCAGTCAATACGTATAAGGTACACTACCAAGGCTTTGCGCTGGCGTTTAATAAATATAGAGAAAAGAAAAAAGAGAAAAAAATGTTATAAATTAAGCATATTTTTTATCCTACATTTCATTCAATTTACTTTTATGAAATAAATACTGACTAAAAAAAAAGTAATGAATCTATAATAATCGAGTCAGTCAATACATATAAGGTACATTATCAAGGCATAACGCTGGCGTTTAATAAAAGTAGAGAAAAGAGAAAGAAAACTCGAAGCTTTTAGCAAACGGCGCTTCGTTCGCTTGACCCATACGAACCAGGCCCCGTACCATGAGACCTTAAAGTAAAACTGTCTATTACTATATATATTACTACTAGCTGTACCGCGCGGCGTTACTCGCATTTTTTCGTTCCCGTGGGAATTTGGGGATAATATCAATAATGTTATATAGCCTAAAGCCTTCCTCGATAAATGATCTATTCAACACAAAAATATTTTTTCAATTCGAACCAGTAGTTGCTGAGATTAGTGCGTTCAAACAAACACACCCTTCAGCTTTATAATATGAATATAGATAAGATCTCATGGTACGGAGCCAGTGAAAGTGAGGCAATCTGGCAAACGTACTTGAAGCGATAATCCATTATACCAATTGGCGCCATTAGTTAACGAGTTTGCTTCATCATTGAATTTTTCTATTGATTAAAATCGTAATGGAAAAAATAGCAATAGGCCATTTCATAATTCGTACTTTTGTGACAACCCTGTCATCAGTGGTGGATTTAATAAAATAACGGTCACCTATTATAAAAAAAAAATTACGTGGGAAGAAATCGCAAGGCGGCTTATCTTTCCTATTTTGGATGGCAATTGTATTAATGATATAAACGCAGACTACTGAACAGATTCTAACAAAACTGCAATAATAGGTATAGCTCATATAGCTATATATAATTTATGCCGAAATTCCCATGGGAACGGTATAAACCATTTAGTATTAGAATAACGTAGAATGTGTGTGGCGGGAGACATTGTCCTGTATGAAATAAATCACATATGTAACTTACCAGAAAACGCGGTGATTGATACTAGCGCGGGTATACATCGATGGTTTCCGGCCAAAAAGGTCTAAGCGACATTTAAGTAATTTTACAGGAGAGTGGTTTAAAGTTTAAATAAAGCCATGTTTTGGGAGAAAAACACGTAATCCCTACCGCGTAAGCGACATCAAACTACGTCATACAGGTATGAAAACTAGACCAATCGACGTAGAAAAAAAGGCGATTCAAACTGCATACTCACTCATTTTGGACAAGAAAGTCGCTTAGGCCTTTTTGGCTGTAAACTATTCGATATAATAGACAAACTTGCTATCCAAAAATATTGTCTAAAAACCATCAGTGGGGACATTCCACAAATCCTTCATTTTGACGCGTAGCACTATCAAACGCCCTAGAACTTATTGGAATTTCCAACACATGATCATAAGGTTCGTATTCTGATAAATTCTCCCTCAAACACAGGACTCTGCTCAAGGAACGTATCTCACACTAACCGTGTTTGTAGAAGAGGACTATGCTCATGTGACACTTGAGTACTGATCATTGTTTCAGAATACGCCTAAAGGTATGATTCCGATCTCGGCAGCAGTGCTCCGCGGTACTTGCTGCCGGTACATACGAGTATTCTGCTCCCGCCGAATATAATAATAAATATGAAAATAATATATCGAGCCATGACCGCCGACTTATCGTAAGCGACAACTTTTGACAAATTGTGTTTTTCATCTCAAATGGCGTTTTTAACTGTAACGCTTCATATTGCATCAAAAACAATTATACATCATAATATGTCGATAAAGTTTTCTTTAAAATTTTAGATCTGTGTGTCTTGTACGTGCAAAAATATTTAAAAAAAAGCATTCTCCTTTAAAATTTACATTTCGTCGCTTACGATAAGCTGGCAGTCATGGCTCGATATGTGAAACAAGTGCCGTGCAGCACTGCTGTCGAGATCGGAATCGTACCATTTATTTGTAGACTTTTTTATGGGGATTTGTGGAATAAGTCTATCAGCATACCTGTGATTAAGTTGATTGATTAAGTGTATAGAGATGACAATGTACGGTCGGTCAAGAAAGTGGCCTATAATTTTTTTGACACTTTCTGTGTCACTGAAACATCAGTAAAGTTGAGTTGTATATTGTGACACGTAAAAAAATAAATAAGCTTAATGTTTAATGAGTTTCAGTTTTAAGTTAATTGAAATGATTCTTGGCCGACTGTATCTAGTAGACCTAAAAAAGGAGCAAGTATTTTTTTTGTACAGTTTGTCCTTTTTTGGTTCCTAAGTCGTTTTAATGTCCTTATGAAGTTATGCTGCTATTAGGACTGTCGTACATGTAGCTATCAATTAGGTAGATATTTTACCTAGTGTAGATTATACCTAGAGCGCCTGAAATTACTATTTTGGCTTTGTTTTATATCTGCTATAATCTAATAATGTCAATGATGCATGTTACCTATACATAATCTATTTACATAGACTTTTAAGAACTCATTATATACATTCTTTACTTTTTATTAATATTAGAGATAATAATTATGTACTACCTACGTATCAATTTTTATTTTTATTGCTATTGCAATGTCAAGAAATATTTAATGGACATTAGTCTTCATCAAAAACCAAATACATTATTAAGCTTGTTGCGAATTTTCTCAGATCTTTCGTAATTTTATTTAAATAAATAAAATGTAAAGAAATGTTGTATTCCTTGTTTCTTTTTTATTTCGTGGGATTGCGGTATCTGTTAACAGGAACCCACTGCCTTTATCCACCAGTGGATTGAATAGTACACAGAAGTGCCCTGTGATTCACCATTTCTGCGGGTGGATCCTGTAGTAATCTGATGTTTTCTCATCCACTGCTTCTGCACCAGTCGAAATCGAAAAAAAAAATCGAAAGAAAATCGAAAAGCACTCGGGGAGTTTGATAAAATCCAACACGGATCACTGGAACGTGCTCTTAATGTGTACTGTAGACTAACTTAACATCAGGCAGGATGGTCAAACGCTTGTTCATTAAGATACCTATAGGTAGGACTCGGTGAGCAACCCTCGTGCTCGTGCGTAACCTCTTCTATGGAACTCTGTTGTAATACTTAATACCAAGTATTAGGTATAACTGCCATCAACCACAACCATTGGGAAGGAATTATCGAGCGGTAGTGCAAAAATCTAACCATGGATGTCATTCGAATAGCCAGCGGGGTTATTTTTTGTTACAAAGAGTATGGCTCTACGGCGTTCGCCTACCACTACTAGCAGTAAGATTATCAGTATCACTTTGCGAAAATAAGTAAAAACGTATTTTAATTAACATTGACCAGACTGAAGTATATGTAGGGATTCATTGTGAAACCCTCGCGCGACATTAGCGACAGCTTAAAATACACACATCAAAAGTGTCTAGGGATCAAGAATGTTTTTAGCTCTTAAAAATCTAATTTATTTAAATCAAATCTAATCTTCTGGATTGGTCTCCTACCTAATTCTCCTGTATCACCACATTTTGATTAAATTATGAATGAGTTCAGTTTTAGTAAAATATATTCTTGATTGCAATCTTCTAAAATTACTTGATCCCTAGACACTTTTGATGTATGTATTTTTAAGCTGTCGCTGCTGGTTGTCAAATAAATCCCTCATTTACGCCTACATTTGTCACTATAATCTTTGCCCCAGGACCAAGGTATTACCTATGGATTCAGGGGTAGTACTAGGTTTGAAGACCTTCTACCTTTTCTTATGAGGTCTTCAGTAGTTAACAACGAACATAAAACTACTAAACTCCTAATGTTCCAAATGCTATATCAAAAAACTCCTGGAAACCACATGTAGTCATTGGGCGTGAACAAATCGATTATGCCTCATTTGGACAAGTTTCTCTCATCCATTTTTCCTAGAGAAGGAAATGGACGACGAAACTACTAAGTATACTGTTGTTGAATAGCGCATTTCTACTCAGCCGTCATTCACTCACGCCACGGGCGCTCGTCATAAGGCGACGAGCGTCCCGACGACGAGCAACGTTATGCTTGAACTAGGCTATTGCCAGAAAAAATTCACCGTCATGCGGTCTCTTAGTTGTAACTGTGTTGTGGCCAACGGCGGAAAATTGAAATTTTCTAAAAATGCAAAAGTAACACATACATATGCCTGCACTTAGGCCTACAGTACGGGTCTTTTCAGTGAGAAGCCTAACACTTCCTCGCCCCTTATTTCTCATAAGCATTTTTACGAATTTTGTAGGAGGAGTTAATAATGTACACCGATTAGTCCAACTAAGCTCCTGAAGTATTTCTCCCAAGGGTAATAAGTACCTCATGCATGTCTACTAGTGCAATATCCTATACATTGGCATAAGCTTGGTTTACTAAAGGTGTTTGGACAATGCACGGACATTACCTCTAGTGGATATACTTCAGGAGCAATAAGTGGACTAACAACAACATGTGTTGCAAACCTTTTTATGTACAATCTTTTTCTTACCGTTGTATTCAATTATTTTATATTAATGTCAGCTTTACTAATGGAATATAATGGTAAGAAAAAGGTTGTAACACAAAAAGTTTCGCAATAACATGTTAACAGATAAATGCCCATATATTAAAACACACAAAAAATGCAGTGATTGTCGTTGAGAACTTTATTAGAGATTATTATATTGGCATTGTTTTCGCATAACTTCAGGCCCATAAAAACAATTATAGGTAATGGGTCAAACCCTGCTTGTTCGATAAATCACAATGATAATAAATACACCTACACACTACTGTACATGATGACGCTGATAGATTTACAACCATTGTAATCATCTGTAGGCTAACATGAGGAAAACATTTTTGTAAACAAGCTCCATGTTTCTACTGATAACGTCAAGCTAGAAAAATAGTCGGGAGCAAGTCTGCCAGTCTAATAAACACACAATTATTATCACAATAGAAAATTTAAAAGCAGAATTCACCACAATTAATCCCGCGAATTAGAGTACTCTCTGTCTTCAGTTAGAAAACCTTTGACAACTGTTCAGTCTTCATCGTAGGTCATAAAATTCCTGGCCTCCAACAAATTTGTCGCCTGCAACAAAACAATGGGTATTTGTAATACTGTATACTAGGGTATACCCTATCGTACGTTTCTACTGGTCACACAAGCACGGGAAAACAATGTTTGATGGTCAGTTGATTGGGAAATACGGAATAACCAGCGTACATGGACATGTGTCAAATATTTAATTTTATTGTTTTATGTCTGCTTGCCTTTAATTGTAAACGATGTACTCACATGTTATAAATTTGCATACCAGTACTTATGACTAAATAATGTAATTTTTAATGTATTGTATGTAAATTGTTGGTGTATCTAAATAAATAAGTATTATCTTGTGGATGTTTGGCCAATGGGAACCTACAGTAATATTCAGGATAGTCCAACATGGATATTATGGCTTGTGGCTAAAAAGTTTAGCACCCAATTTACGTCGGTCCAGTTCTGTTTTGATAGATAACAATCCGTATTGGCGAGAGAGACGTGAGTGAGAATGTTCAACACGCGTATGTCATAGACCCTTGCCTCTACCTGCTTGTACTCTACCCCTTACTTGAATACAGACACTTTTAATCCACATGCGAAGCGATAGTGCTAGACACAACTTAGTCCAACGCGATCGGTGCTGAATCCATCGCATTTATACGGGTCACACGCTTTATGGCGTGTCGATGTTGTTTTGTTTTTCCTGATTCATAAGCTCTGAAATCGTGACTTATTTGGTACACGCCTAGCAAACACGGACTCTAAACCTTAATATCGAACAAGTCGTGTTACCCGTCAGCTAAAAGCTCATTCCCACGAGACGGTTTTAACACGGCCGGGTTGGCGGGCACCGCACCTAAGAGCGGGCTGAGCAGGCGCTAGCACCGACGTTGTGAGGTTGCTTTCATAGTGTCCCATAGAAAACTGCCAAAAGGACGTAAATCCGGTTTGACGCCGGCTTTAGCTCCGGTGCTCTCGTGGGCATGAGACCTAGGCGTTGCGTAGGGCGCCCATTCATTCTGAATTTAGTGACCATGAAAACCATACTGTATAACATAAAAGTAATTTGGTATTTATATAGTCAATGTAACTGGTATGCATGTAATGAATGGGTTCTGGAGGATGTTTTGCGGTAAATAATAGAAAATGCAGATATCGTAGGTCGACATCTGCTACAGCAAAGAACGTCCATAAATTAACGAATTAAGTGTGGAAATAATACAAGAGAAATAAGTATTACGCAAACCTCTTCAATTCCATCTCTAGTTTCTCGATGCGCGCGTATTTTATGCTTCTTTCTTCTCATTAACATGTCGAGGAACAGCAAGAAGCCCATGTAGATAACCAACATCATAATGATGCATAGTACTAATACAACGACTACCTGTAATAAGAAAAAAAGAACAATTAGCACTTACTTTAATCAGATGATATTACAATTTGATCCAGTCCCAATAATCATGTCTTTAGAGACAGTATCATGTCTTTAGTGGTTTGTATCGGCATGGTCTATATGCGGAGTAAATGAAAGGTCACAGATACACACATCAAAAGTGTCTAGGGATCAAGTACATTTTAGAAGATTGCAATCAAGAATATATTTTACAAATACTGAATTCATTCATAATTTATTCAAAATGTGGTGATAGGTCATTGATACGGGCATGGGGAATTGAATTAGGTAGGAGACCAATCCAGAAGATTAAGTTTGATTTAAATAAATTTGATTTTTTTAGAGCTGAAAATGTTCTTGATCCCTAGACACTTTTGATGTGTGTACATGCGTTAGAATACAGCTTTTTTTTGCTGTCTTCGACACAAACACACACATCTAATAATTATAAGCCCGGCGCCGGCTTCGCACGACTGCAATACCTACTGTCTGCTGTGCTGTAGGCCTAGCACGCGCGTCTAGAAAGACTACACGACATAGAACAATCAGGCACTGTGATTGGCTGTTATGTCACGTTTCGTCCGACTCAGCTACACTAAATCACTGCACGTTATATGTCTTGATACTTGCTTCTTGGAACGCGAGGGGGGCTGATGCTAAATGTTTCTATACTATACTGCGTGTAAACGGACCCCGAGCAATGGTCTGAGAAACGTTGTTGATCGTTATGAACAACTTTTACTAAGGCGACAATGCGGGTAAACCAATATTTTTTTTCTTCATCTCTATACAAAATACTCGTAGAAATGCCCACATTGTCGCCATAGTTAAAGTTGTAGATATTGGCGAGCCCAACAACGTTTCTAAGACCATTTTTTTTTATGAAACGCGCACAGACATTATGACTCAATACTTTTTACAATTATTCACCGAAACGTCGAGTAAAATAACAAAGGTAAGCTCGAGCTTGTCTTTGATTATAATCGCGCGTGAATAATATTAAGTTTGTAAGACCATTGCTCGGGGTCTTTTTACACTCTATATTATGCATGTAATCCATACTAATATTATAAATACGAAAGTAACTCTTTCTGTCTCGCTTTCACGCCATAACTAGTGAACCGATTTAATTGAAGATTGGTATACATACACATACTTTAGAGCCAGAGAAGGTTCCTTTTCAATTAAAAAAAAATTATAATAATATTTTTTTTTTTTTACATCAACACACACGTAAATGTGGCATTATAATAATTAATATTGGAATAACAACGTTTACCGGTTCAGCTTCCTCGAGAATCACTCTATCTAAAGTAAACCGCATCAAAATCCGTTGCCCAGTTTTAAATATCTACGTACACATAGGTTCAGATAGCGGGAGGCGACTTTGATTTATACTAGGTAAATAGGTATGTATTGATTAACACGAGAATTACATGGATGGCGGTTTGATACTTTTTTTTAACGCTTAAACCACTGAACGGATTTTAATTAAACTTTACAATAGTAGGTCGTACATCGGAGTAACACACCGATTCCTACGGTGACGGTATAAGCGGGGTTTAACATCGCCGGTGTACAGCTGCTAATGTCAATAAAGGCAGAAAATATTTTGTCAGAGAAACGAAAAGGTCAGCTAGTCGACGACTTTCTCTACTAACATGGACGTCTTTACTAAAAAAAATCAATTTATCTAATTATTTTTGTGTTATGCTTATTAATGTTAAAGAATTTTTAGATGATAAGTTTTAGTTTATTCCTTTTTTTATTTTTGAATTCCTAGTTTATTCCAAAACACTTACTTAACTAAGATAAACATTTGTTATATTATATAGAATTTTGCAGTGCCCTAACAGGGATATGTACATATTGTATATTGTACTTTATAGCAAATAAATAAATAATGTGAGCAGAGATTGTCTGTGGTCCAGTTGATCGGATACTTGACTTGTAACCGGGAGGACGCGGGTTCGAGTCCGGCTACTGGACGTGTACCAATGGGACTCTTTTTCAGAGCTATGTACGCAACGCAACGCTCGTACGGTGAAGGACAACATCGTGATGAAACCGGCACACCACAAGGTGTGTGAACCCTATAACGGCGATGGGCTCACCCCCTGTCACGTTGGGTTAAATACGCTTAGTGAACCGTGCGCATTTGCTTTAGCAAGTGCCTTTGCCTACCCCGCATTGGGATTAAAAGGCGTGAAGTGTTTTTTTTTTAATAAATAATGTCCGGAGAACATTCTTAGAGGGAATAAAAATTTAAAAAGTTACACGCAAATAATACTAATTCCAAATTAATACAGAAAGACATCTGCCGGGTCCACAAGTGTCTAAACCCTGCGTTTGCATCGGCGAAACGTAAACAGGAAAACATGTTTGACATGGGCTTAGTGTTCATGAGCCCAAGTCTGCTACACACTCGTAGTTGCATGGCTTTGACATCGTAGCTAGCGGAGAACGATGTGCATCGCCTTTATTTCATTGTCGTCCAATGAAATAAAAGTAACGAAATCAGCAACGCGCATCGTTAGTCGCTTCGATGCCAGAACGATGCAACTACCAGAGCGTAATAGACTTAGTAATAGGTCCCTGGTTATTTGTTCTTGACATAACCAGCGTACATGGATATGTGTCAAACAAGTTTTCTTGTAAATGTTTGGCCGCTGGGAACGTAGGGTGACAGGCATCGACAAGATAGCTATCAGGAACTATCAGAAAACTAGCTGTCCCTGGCAAAGATTTGTTTTGCCATAGGAGTCCTTGCACCCCGTGTATTGGAAGAAACACACATTTTAAACCTTCCCTGAACTTCCACAAATAATTCAAGACTATAATTTGCCAAATAGAACCAGTCGTTCTCAAGTTTTAGCGAGACTAATCAACAGAAATACATTTTTATATATAGATAGTGAAGGAGGGCTTAAGCTGTCGAAATTATATTATGTATAACGGCATTATGCTACTCACTTTAATTACTCCCGTGTTTCGAATCTCATATTTACATTCACATCTTAGACAATACTCTTCTTCTCGGCCACGAATCTCTTTACCCACATACGGTAAGATGACACCATCACAATTACTGAAAAGAAATTATAAAATTTACTTATGTAGTGGTGGAAGACAATTCTCTAAGATACAAGCAACTAAACACTTATTTGTAGCATAAAGCTAAGTGTGATAGTATTAAAAGTACTAAGGAAATAACCCATCAGATTTGGTAATAAATGTCTTGGCATTTGAGAGTTCATAAGAAAAAGGAATATATTATGTTAAGTTTGTCAGTGAGAACAAACTCCACAAATATACGACTATAAATATATTTTGTCAGCTAATTCTAAAAAAAATCCATCAAAAAGACCTACTATAATATCCATGTGATGCAGTACTAATACATGTAGATGTAATAACATTAAGACATTCATCTGGAAATGTTTTGTATGTGTATTTAGCAGTGGCGTGCGCTGGCTTTTACGACAAGGTAGGCAGTAATCCCCAAGAATTAATTGACCCCTATGTATAGGTAACTTATCTTTACGAAATATAGGTAACATATCTACTCACCCACAAAACATAGAACCTTCATTAGCCTATGTCGTGAATACAACAAAAGAGGACCTCGCAATAACTCTATTATTAGGTTGGGTAGCCAAAATACTAAGGTAGGCAGTGTCTTTTTGCCTATATGGTGTGCACGCCACTGGTATTTAGATGCATGCAATTGAAAGTAATATGATGATTGATGGGCAATATATTTCAATAAATTATTACTACATACTAGTGGTAAGCCAGTAGTGAAAAATAGGCACTTAAACAATTCTTCTTTAGATTTTTACTTGTCTTACTTATTTGAGCTATAATAAGTCCCTACGCTACTTAATTTCCTTGAAAATATTTGTTAATGTGCCTGGCATAGGCTTGTCTTGTACTACCAGCTTCGCCACAACTACATACCACTACCTAACATACATTCAATCTACAGTTACATAACAGTGTGATAAATTGTGTGTGTCAGCAGGTAACACCTTAAGGAAAATAATTTGAATATGCATACCATTGGCTGGGTGCCACATGGACGATGAAAAGTTTTTTATCTGTGCTTCCTGTGCTGTTGAAGACAGAGGCTACACTTGGGCACACACACTTACATCTCTTGTCTTCATAGAACTGGCCCTGAAATAATTTATTACTAAAAAAAGTGTATCCTCTAGTGGCTGAGGCCTGGTGGTTACATACTTGGATGGGTAAATGAGAACTTGGGAAACCAATGCTCATTTGGTAAGGGACACTGAGGGTGATGAATCCCACATACCACAAGTGTGTGTGAACTCTCACTCCTGTCACAGTGTGTTAAATATGCTTGGTAAACTGTGGTAATAAGCTTGGTAAACCATGGTGATTTGCTTAGTGCCTCTACTTAAGACACCTTGTGAAATAAATATGTACAGCAATGAATTGTTTTATTTCATTTAATTAATAAATTAAGAGCCAGATAGCCGAGCTTGGTATAATATAGGAATAGATAAACAGTGTTTATTGGTAAAGCTGAATAACTATTTAAAAAGTTGTTGTGACAGCTTAGTTAATTAGTTATATGCAAAATATACCTGTCTATACAAATGGGTGGAAATTTCACTGCCATATAACACCTTGCAAACCATGAGCTTCTATTCTCACATAACAATGAGAAATCTCAAGACAGAGATAATGGATATTTGTAACATCTTTGCCAGATGAATACTTATTTTTCAGTATTTAATCTAAGGACTACCTATGTTAACCCATTTGCTGACACAGTACATTCTTTAAATTTTCTATGATAATATCTGATGAAAATCTTACTATGAGTTCAGTAAAGAGTTAAGATATTCCACCTCCGCTGCACATTTGCATTTCATAACAAATGACAACTGCTTTGTCTCTCACTATTAGAATAAAATATGTTAAGAATTTAAGCACAACTGTAGGTGGTCTTACTTGACATTATGTTGATATTTCTGGAACTATTATACCTTTTTTTATCCAAATAAACTTTTCTAGCTGAAAATAAATCACAGTTGTGTGCAATTGGAAAGGACTATGTGCAGCAGCGGCTGAATATGGGCTGATGATACTGAAGCTTTTCTAAGAGCTTTAGGAATATTTCATTTTACTACACATACATTGATCAGAGGACAGTTAAACAGCCAAAACATTGTACTTATGTTGATTGATGAATTGTTGTCCTTACATTGGTACATGAATAAATACATTAATTATTGATCCATTCACTGTTTCACATACGCAAAGTAGGTAGGTATTTAATAGGTAAGCGTCTGAACATGAATGAGAGGGCCATTGTCCTCGTTAATAGTTAAACAAAGATAAAGGGGTTATTCAGTTGGCCATTATACATTTCTGAAGAGATAGGTGTGAAGACTAAAAAATATTCTTACCGTTGTAGCAGTGATTGAGACGATGATAACATAAAAAATCGTAATGGAATATATTTTCATTGTAACTGTTTTTAGTATATATTCATATTTATATAACAATCACAAGTGCACAGGACAGTCGGTAAAAATGTACAGACATCTTGTTAGGCCAAAATATAATTCATGAGTCGCTTTGTTTTTGTTGAAATACATTTGAAAAATAACCTAAACATAAAATATGACGTTGACAGTATATTTTGACAGCGACGTGACATTTCAACAGGTGACAGAATCTTTCAGGTTTTTGTGACTTGCATGGATTTGTATAGTAAGTCCTTGGTGACTTGCGATGTGTTGGGCTGGCTATTACACCAAGAAACATCACCACAAACGCAAGTCCATAAATGCTGGTTTAAATTGTGTCCTAGATAACTCCTACCCACCTTTTTTTAATATACGATGCATAAAATAAAGTACAATCAGGTAAGATATCTTACTATCTCTCGTTTGTGCTTCGTTCGCCATAGTAGTATGGACAATATCAAGAAAGTACTCACTACTTCTACCGACAGCATTGGACTAGTATTATTATGATGTCAGGCTTTGGCAATCAATAAACGAAGGTGAGGAACACTGGGCACTTTAAAAAAATCAACAAACGAGCCAGCCCGAAGTAGAACCTCATAGAATAAAGACTCAGACCAAACAAAACTAGACTTGTCTTATAGTGAGAGCCTAGCATAAAGTCGATATTCAATGAAACTCGAATGAATACAAATCGATCATAAGAGAGCAACACTGGTCCATGCTCTTCGCTGAAAAAAAATACTATGTATGTAGCATTATTTGATCTGTGCCGATTTTCTCTGCTGACGGATCGTGGACGGATCATTGGGATCATGTTTTGAAGTGGATAAAAGTGAATAATGTGTTACTTTTGTGATGAGTGCCCGCATTATTTTTAAGGTAATCCGAGTATTTCAAGTTCTATATTTAATTACAGCTTTGTTTGTAATATCACCACAGAAGAAAAGTTCATAAACGCAGTGATAGAGCTTCGGAGAAGTCTTATGCCGAGGTGGCAGTTTTGGATGTCACGAATTTGAGAATTTTCTGGTATTTGTAAAGATTAGATCAACAAAACATCCAAAAATGTTACAATGAATACAGGTCACCAAACTCTAAACGGTAGGAAAACATCCGATGAAGTCATTTTGTTGCTTGATAGATTATTGACGTCTACGTTATCCGTATTCTTGCCTATTTACTAAGTTTGGCCAAAATAGCACTATATCATGGTGCCGTATAATACCTATCGTCAAGGATACCGTGTACCTTCCAATAGCCGTAATTACACTCTTCTTCATTTTCTAGTCCCCTAGTGCGAAAATAATCTGGTATCTGGTTGATCTATTACTTGGTATTACCTATTCTAAACAGATATCCAAGTAATTTTGCTATTTTACTTACATTTTTATACCTTCCATTTCGTAGATTGTGTTTATATTCTTTGGTTCTGAGCCCCTTTATCACTGGAATCAGAACTACATAAGACATAATGTTTCATTAATAAATTAAACTGGTACTTGAAAAGTAGTTAGGTATTATTATGTAGGTAAGCTACCTCTACTAGATTTATGATAGGTATTGAAAACAAGAAGAATGTTGTACCAATAGTATTGATTATCTTTAATTAGGTACATCAGTTATTTATCTATACATGGTCACCCATTCATCTTACGAAACTGTATGGATCTTAATACAACCACAATTAATCTTTAGTACCTGCTGGGATATTGCTGTCTCAATCTGGCATTTGCCAGCCGATAGAAACATTGGTATAGTTAGACCAGAACTTAATAATATTGTATTTAGGCTGCATTATGTTTTAATACTGTTTATGTTATTGTTATGTTCTAGGCCTGTCACACATAATTTTTAGGCATAATATCTCTTTAAAATACATTGCTATACCAATACCAAGAAGCTACTTCCAAGTTCAATAGTTAGGGTTGTTAAGGTTAAGGCTTCCAAGATCAAGTAAGGGTGCCAAAATGACTGATGTGTTGATGTACTGAATGTAAGTCTTTGAATAAATGAAAATGAGTTGCTGCATTAAAAAATAGTTTCAGTCACTAGTTGATTAAGATGCTACAAAAAGTAAAAAGAAAATGGGTAGTTTTGTAAATGCTTTACAAACATCATTATTACTGGTCCTATTGGCCTGGTAACCTATATTTTAATTTGAGCTTATTGTAAATAATTTCTTCAGAATGCCAATACAGGCGCCACAATGGTCGGACTACCTGAACTGTCCGGTGTGCTGCCGCGAGTTTGGGGCACCACCAAGGAGTCCAATCAGCCTCAGTTGTGGGCACACTATATGTAAACACTGCCTAGCACACCTCCATCGACGACAATGCCCATTTGATCAGGTGAGTACTTTAAAACATTGTATTTTCTATAGTGGCCAAGTACTTTAACCCTGTAACAGGCAGAAGGGTTGTGTGAAATTAATTGATTTTAGACTTTAGGTTCAAGTTTAGGTGGGATCTATATTCCCTCCGCCTGGTTAAGGGTTAAAATGCAAGCTAATTTAATTGAAATTGCACATGACTGGCTTATTTAATACCGTAAAGAGTACAGTTACAGTTTAACTTTCTTTCAATGAATTTTCTTACATTTTACTATCCTTTATCTATGTACACACATCAAAAGTGTCTAGGGATCAAGAACATTTTTAGCTCTAAAAAGAAAATCTAAATCAAATCTAATCTTCTGGATTGGTCTCCTATGTAATTCCCCATGCCTGTATCAATGACTTATCACCATATTTTGAATAAATTATGAATGAATTCAGTTTTTGTAAAATATATTCTTGATTGCAAT
>SJJU01011104.1:3890-14996 GCA_012932125.1 Conopomorpha cramerella
TTCCAAGTATTTTATTAAAAGAAAAAAAAATGCGTGCTATGGAAAGGGCTATGCTCGGCGTTTAAGAGTTGTTCAATTTATCCCTATTGGTCATTGCAACCAGCTGGGAATGTTTTTTTGACGTGACTAACGTTTAATAACTCGATACTACGGGGTGCATGCACGAAAAAGATGACGTCATTGTCCCGTTCCGCAAGCGAAAGCGCGGCACGAGAGGCATAATCTCTTCTTCTATATAAGTATTATGCTACTGTAATGTTTACCGTCCATAAACTGATTTTACAACCATTTTTATACGGGAAGCAATGAGAGGCAAATGGCTTCTTTATTTCTCAATTTCAAAATTATTTTTTCGCTACAATTATTGTGTTAATACGGTGGAATTAGTGTAATAATGTGCTGGTGATGGGAAATAATGTAGTGAGAGTGAGAAGTAAAGGAGAGGACTACTATTTGATCAATTTGTTATTCCCGTGTAAGGTTCCACGCAGCATTGAAATGTGATGGTCCACCCTCACGTTTTAATGAGTTTTTGACACGTCTTTGACTATTGACGACTTTATCGATAGACTATGACAATGACACCAACTTGAACACAAAGGGTTATTACTTTTTTTGTGGCAGAATTGTCGGCTTTAATGTTGAACATATGAGCCAAGTTTAAAAAAAAACATTTTTTTTTCGTTCTTCCCAACTGAACAGATTTTGATGAATCTTATAGGGAGATGGATAGAGACGATATTCTAGGTAGATTTTACCTAGCTTGACTCTTCTTTTTTCAGAACAGATTTTCAGATACTGATTTCATCAAGTTCTCCCTCACTTATAGAAAACCTTCGTCTACAATACGCTCTGAACGACCACCTCATATCGAGCGTATTTCTTCCGTCGTGTGGCGCCTCGGGGCGGGCAGAGACACAAGACCTCGCAGGACTGCACGGGATATTCGACGCTAACGCCCGATTGGCTGTTTACGTCGATGGAAACTGTCCGGACTTGGATGGCGTGTTCGATATTTTTGTATGTTGTTTGGAACAAGAATTCACTTATGTACATGCTTCTATAGTTCGTGCATTTCATGAATGCGCATGGACCTTAGATGTGTGAGTCGTATATGGACACGCTAGTTGACAGTTCAAACGAACAAAACTGCCACACACACATCTAAGGCCCGCGCGCATTCATGAAGTGCACGAACTATACCTGAGAATGAACAACTAGACGTGTAAGCCACATTCAGTCTGTCTCATTCCCACCAAAATGTATAGAATGGGGAATTTTTGTCATTACTGTCAAAATTTGTTTGGAAAGTATGACAGTTCTCCGCCCGAAAAACGTCAAAAAAATTCCCCCTTCGATGTACTTCTGGATCCAAATTGTAACATTTAGTACCAAATTAACAGTTTGGATGCAGAAATACGCAATTAGGGACAGATAATATTTTCTTTTACTCTTTCGCTCTTGTATTTCGTCCATATTGTTGTCTCGCTTTATTCTAAACGTCAGTTTAGGACTTCAAGTCTAGTTTTTGGTCTGAGGCAATACATAATACACGAAACATGCAACTACTGCATCGTAAATGCAGATTTTCGGGCGGATATAGAGAGACATTACCGTCAAACTTTCTCCACCCGAAAATCTGTCAGAAAAAGTCAAAGAAAATTCTCCATTATACAAGTATGCTTCAGATAAAATGACTTTATTTCATAAATTTAAATTTATTTATTATTATTATGACGGGCCCGTTGGTGTAGTGGTCAGCACGCCTGCCTCTGTACTGATGTGTCTGGGTGTTTTATTTATATAAGTATGTATTTAAAAGAAAAAAGAAGTATTTAAGTAAGTATATTTCGTTGTCTGATTTCCATAACACAAGTGCTTTAGCTACTTAACATGGGATGAAGGCAATGTGTGTGTTGTTGTAAAATATTTATTTATAAAGTGTAGCGGGTGATAACCAATGAAAACTTTTTTTTAAGTTGTGACACCATGTTTTTTTTAAACCAAACAACATTTTTTATGTTGTCACACCAACACCACCATCGCCATAAAAAAAACACACACACACTAACACATAAAGTATCCCGGTGATTCAAAGCTGTGTTTGTGATTGGTAAATAAAACATTGTTTACGGTTATAAGTGGTGGATCCATCGTCGATATAGATTTAACATTATATCTTTTGGAACTTTACATACGCGGTTTCATTACGATTGTTTTCCTTCCAAGTCAGATTCACAGCCCCAGTTTGCTAGACCGCGAGAGTGTAAACGCATTATTGAAATTATAGCGAGGTTGCATCGCCCCCTGGGCGGGGACGCGAGCCTGGCTGCTGGGCGGGGGCGCCGTCGCCCTCAATGCTGCGCGCCGGCTGCCGCTGGCGTTGCATGCGGACCTAAAGATACTGTTCCATGTGTACGGTAGGTATCAGGACATCATCATCAGCCACATAACGTCCACTGCTGGACGGGGGCCTCCCCCAATGAGATCCGTCATTTGGGGTGAAATGCCAGTAATCGCCACGCTTGGCAGGCGGGTTGGCGATCGCAGTGGTGTTGTGCTTTAACTCACAGAGAGCGCTGCTGCCCGTTCTCTGGAGAGCTCCCTCGGTCGCCTCTTACGACCCCCATAACGGGAAAAGTTGGGCTGGGGTGGTGACACATGTATTCTATTCGCCGTCACCACACGGCTTGCGGCACTTGCGGCTAGCTGGCGGTATCAGGACATAAAGATAAAATTCATCATCATCGTCAGCCCATTCTTGTCCACTGCTGGACTGGACATACGCCTCTCCAATTGCACGCCACTGTGATCAGTTTTCGGCTGTTTTAGCCGTGTGGTGACGGCGAATAGAATACATGAGTCACCACCCCAGCCAAACTTTTCCCGCTGTGGGGGTCGTAAGAGTCGACCGAGGGATCCCTCCAGAGGACGGGCAGCAGCGCTCTCTGTGAGTTAAACCTCCCCACGCCTGCCCAGCGTGGCGATTATGGGCATTATCCTCCAAATGAGCGCACTTAAAATTATAGAAATAAAAAAATACACTCTACTTTCAATCCCGAAGCGGGGTAGGCAGAGGCACTTGCTAAAGCAAATGCCCACGGTTCACCAAGCGTATTGACCCTAACGTGATAGGGGGTGAGCCCATCGCCGTTATCGGGTTCACACACCTTGTGGTGTGCGGGTTTCATCACGATGTTGTCCTTCACCGTACGAGCGTTGCGTTGCGTACATAGGCTCTGAAAAAAAGTCCCATTGGTACACGTCCAGTAGACGGACTCGAACCCGCGATCTCCCGGTTACAAGTCAAGTATCCGACCAACTGGACCACAAAATTGCACTACCGACATTCTTAATTGGGACCATCGATGTGTCATCCACCACCCCAGCCTAACTTTTCCCGTCTTGCGGACCTTAAGAGGCGACCGAGGGACTCCAGAGGACGGGCAGCAGCGCTCTCTGTGAGCTAAACCACAACACCACTACGATCGCCAACCCGCCTGCCAAGCGAGGCGATTATGGGCATTTCCTCCCAAATTATCATATAAATCATTATGGGCGCCCTCGTCCAACCGTGGACGTCATTTTATTTTTTATTTTATTTTATTTTATTCATAAGGCACATCAACAGAGTAAGTACATACAAGTTAGAAAAAAAAATTACAATCTGAAATTTCTTATACTTACCTATTACAGATATGTACAAGATTTATGAGTTTACTTACCTACTTAAATAATTATACACCATTAACAATATTATAACATCTGAAATATAAAATATATATATAAAAAAAATAACGTCATCGACGAGTAGTTTAATTTTGCCCCTTTTTTATGGTATCATAGATACACCAGTTCTCCTAGACGTGTGGAGTGTACAGGCATCACGCGGTGCCCCATACACCGCCTCCCTGCACTCTGTTCACGGCGACCTGACTCCAACAACACCCCATCGAGAGCGTTTGACCTTCGACCTCGACCCTCACGTGAACTACACGGACGCTGCGGTGGAGGAGTGGGTGGGGACAGTAGGTGCTGTCGCGCCGGGCGGCGGCTGGAGAGAGCTGGACCTCCGGAGTAGGGTGCAGAGGCGGTGGAACCTGCAGTACAGGGTCAATTTGCGTGTAGGTTATGTGGTAAGTAAAAAGTTTTTGAAATTGCTAGCCGTGCGGTGACGGCGAATAGAATACTGTGTCACCACCCCAGCCCAACTTTTCCCGTAATGGGGTTCGTAATAGGCGATCGATGGAGCTCTCCAGAGAACGGGCAGCAGCGCTCTCTGTGAGTTAAACCACAACACCACTGCGATCGCCAACCCGCCTGGCAAGCGTGGCGATTACTGGCATTTCACCCCAAATTACAGATCTCATTGGGGGAGGCCCTCGTCCAGCAGTGGACGTTATGTGGCTGATGATGATGATGACTTGAAATTGTGCAACGGAATGCTGTGTGTGAACTTTATCAAAATAGTTTGACAGTAATGACAGTTCTCCGCCCGAAAATCTATCAGAAAAGTAAGTAAATCTTCAATACTCTCTTGAATTTTTATGGAGTTCAATTCTTATAAGAGTAATGACAATGTTCCGTAAGGAGTTTTAAAAAAATACCCACTAAAGAGCCAGTCTGAAGACGAACAATCATATATTACCGCAGTTCAGCATCTCTTTTTTTAGAAAAACTCCTTATTAAAAGAATGTAACAAGTACCTGATTAATCCTCACCGTAAATAAACTAAAATTAAAAAAGAGGAACCATCCATGACGTTCTACATTTTTCAATCCCACTTTCTGTGACTGTACTGTCATATTTTGTATAGAGAGTGTGACATTATTGACAGAATTAGGTTCCAAAATCTGTCAAATGAACGTCTCGGGAAGTTTTTTTTATCTAACTATTTTGATTATATAACAATGGTGTTTGTTGCTCTCGTTAAAACTCAAGAACGGCTGGACCGATTTGGCTAATTTTGGTCTTGAATTACACGTGAAAATCCAGGGAAGGTTGTTTCTTCCAATATACGGGATACAAAGGCGACTGTTTGCCGAGACAACTAGTTTATTCTAAATAAACGGTCTACTACCATCCCGCCTGATGATAGGCAAAAAGAAACTGCCTACCTTAGTATTTTGGCTACCCGAGCTAATAATAGAGTTATTGTTAGATCTTTTTTTGTTATACTCACGACATAGGCTAACGAAGTCCTGTGTTTTGTGGGTGAGTAGATAGGTAGAGGCACCTATATTTCGTAAAGACAAGTTACCTATACATAGGTGTCAATCCGCGAGGATTACTGCCTACCTTGTCGTAAAAGCCAGTGCACGCCACTGCGATGTGTTCTATGATGGAGCACACTTGAAGCTTTCTAAATATTTACATAATATGATGAATGTAATAGATGAATATAAGACGGGCCCGTTGGTGTAGTGCTCAGCATGTCTGCCTCTGCTCCGTAGGGTCGTTGGTTCGATTCCCACCGCTGACAGGTGCTTAGGTGATGAACTTTTAAGTACTTGTTGGACGTGTCTGGGTGTTTATTTATATAAGTATGTATTTATAAAAAAAAAAACTTAAGTAATATATCTCTGTTGTGTCTGATTTCCTAACACCAGTGCTTTTAGCTACTTAACATGGATGGAAGGCAATGTGTGTGTTGTTTGTAAAATCTTTATTATTTACTAGCTGTCCCGGCAAACTTTTGTTTTGCCATAGGAAGTAGCCTTTTTCGACTAACGAACATCAATACATTTTTATATATATAGATTTATTATTTATTTATTTAATATGAATAGATCAACAACAAACCGGCGGGTGTGTCGGCGCGCCGCTACATCACGTCGTCCCGCGGCTCCCACCTCGACACCTTCACACGGCACGGACTCATGCTCTTCCAGTACACGCAGCCAGTCCTGGCTTTCAAGTGAGATACGATAGAGTAATAACATTATACCGACTGGTACAAAAATGGTCCCATAAAAATGTGTGTAGAACACATCAAAAGTGTCTAGGGATCAAGTACACTTTAGAAGATTGCAATCAAGAATATATTATACAAAAACTGAATTCATTCATAATTTATTCAAAATGTGGTGATAAGTCCTTGATACAGGCATGGGGAATTAGGTAGGAGACCAATCCAGAAGATTAGATTTGATTTAAATAAACTAGATTTTTTTAGAGCTAAAAATGTTCTTGATCCCTAGACACTTTTGGTGTGTGTATATAGCACCTAAATATTTTTTTAAAGAAACGCGCTTTGACATTATTTTAAAAGTTTAAAACTGGTATTAAGATGCGAAAATTAACCAAAAATAAGCATTCGGCTTACCTTTGTTGTTCAACTATCCGCCTTTACCTTAGTTTAAGCTGAATGCTTATATTGGTTAATTTTCACTCCGTAATACCCGTTTTAAACGTTTAATACCTATATTTAGCTGTTACTACGAGTAAGAACTTATATCGGAGATCAGGAAGTAGACCTAATGAAGAGATGTATAAAGGTATATGTAACTATTTATTTGCTTAAAGCTTAACCTTATATTTCATAATGTAAGACACAGTATGGAAATGTATGTATATGTACATTATATTATATACTTTAGTATAACTTTTCTGTTATGTCCTTCATATATCTCACAGGAAATGTATGTAGGTAACAACATTTCTGTATTATTTTACGGATCCGGCATTCCAGCGTAAACTACCAATGAAAAATTTCAGGGTTCATGTTTGATGCCTAATTGTTACCACATATATTTAAGACCCTATGTACAACATGAAAGCAATATATGAATAAATAAATAAATACTCACCAAATATAGCTTGTCGTACAGAAATTATATTATACCGAGTGTAAAAAGACCCCGAGCAATGGTCTTAGACACGTTGTCGGGCGCGGCATTCTGAACAACTTTTATTTTTAGACGAATTTTCTTTCATTTCCTTGCATTTTTGCCATAGTAAAAGTTGTTCATATTGACGAGCTCAGCAACGTTTCTAAGAATTGCTCGGGATCCTTTTACACTCACTATGTATACCAATAATAATACGCCTTAACTTTTTAAATCACTAAACTTATCCTGTAGTGCAATTCTCGTATTTTCGTCGATACTAAAATAGTCTCAACTTAGTCCAAACGCCCGTTTTCATATTCTCTTGTTACTATCGAATATCAATAGTACGTCAAACGGCTCGGAATCGTCAAAGCGTATTCTCGTAAACAAACAAACTGAAACTATTTTCAAACAAACGGTATTCTGGTAATTTTTGAATTCGACTAAACTCGAGCGTAAGCTAAACCAAAACGTAATAAAAAAAAATAAATACACTTCACGCCTTTAATCCCAAAAAGGCGTAGGCAGAGGCACTTGCTAAAGCAAGTACCCACGGTTCACCAAGTGTATTTAACCCAACGTGACAGGGGGTGAGCCCATCGCCGTTAGGGTTCACACACCTTGTGGTGTGCGGGTTTCATCACGATGTTGTCCTTCACCGTACGACCGTTGCGTTGCGTACATAGGCTCTGAAAAAGAGTCCCATTGGTACACGTCCAGTAGCCGGACTTGAACCCGGGACCTCCCGGTTACAAGTCAAGGGTCCGACCAACTGGACCACAGACGCTCAATAAACGTAATAGTGATGGAGCAAAAATACGAGAATAGCACTACTGCAACTCAATATTGTTCATCGGGTGTGTAGGCGCGAATATAACCAAAGACAAGCTCGAGCTTACCTTTGTTATTTTACTCGACGTTTCGACGCAGTTGCGTGCGTCGTGGTCACGAGTGGACTGGTATGTGCACTACTACTAAATAGCACTACTGGTATGTGTATCTACCAATTTGTGCAGTTGGACAGCGATACGGTCACGCGAGTGGGGCGAGGTGGTGAACGGGTCGTGGCGCGGAGTGCTCGGTGCCATCAACGAGGGCCTGATAGACGTCTGCGCCTCCCCCATGTTCATCAAGAAGCATCGACTTTCAGTTTCCGATAACGCCGGCCTCACTAGCATTGCCGAGTAAGAACGTTTACCTGTTTATAAAATAAAAAAAAAATAAAAATAAAATATTTATTTCAGGCAACATTGGCCCATAGAGTGCAAATTAGTCTTCACATAATTCTTATTAAAAAAAAAATAAACTACACGCCTCAAATCCCAAAGCGGGGTAGGCAGAGGCACTTGCTAAAGCAAATGCCCACGGTTCACCAAGCGTATTTAACCCAACGTGGCAGGGGGTGAGCCCATCGCCGTTATAGGGTTCACACACCTTGTGGTGTGCGGGTTTCATTACGATGTTGTCCTTCACCGTACGAGCGTTGCGTTGCGTACATAGGCTCTGAGAAAGAGTCCCATTGGTACACGTCCAGTAGCCGGACTCGAACCCGGGACCTCCCGGTTACAAGTCAAGTATCCGACCAACTGGACCACAGACGCTTTCATTCTGTCTGTATTATTGTTATGTACATGGCCTTTAATCATTGCATCATGCGAATTATATTTGCTACTGTCGGAGGGTGCAAAAGAAACCAGATAGGACTTAAAACGAATGATTTTATTCTAATTTCTACAAACTAGGAGAGAGAATGGACCCGATGTTAGGTGTCACATTACTCTACTTTGTACAATCTAACTATCCTAAAAGAGTACGGACCCGATGTTAGGTGTCACATAGCTCTTGTGTAAAACTAGTGAGCCGATCCGATGTTAGGACTCAACTGACGAAGCGGTAGACTCTCATCATTCTCGTTGGCTCGGTCCGGATGGTGTACGTGATCGATGTCAACGCATCATGGGCACGTTGCGAGGAATCAGCACTTTCGAATATGAGGCATATTGAGGTAAATGATGGCGCAATACTGCATCGTTGCACGTGGATGTAGAACGCCGACGCAGCAGTGGCTCGTTCGAGGCTCGTGGATATAACATATTACTAGCTAACCCGGCAAACGTTATTTTGGCAATATAGAGGTACATTATCTACAGTATTTCCCTGCTATTAGGAATTTTCTTTGATTTTTTTTCTGACAGATTTTCGGGCAGATAACTGTCATTAATGTCATACTTTCCGAGCAAAGTTTTTATATTTCGTATACGTCAAGAAAACGATTCGCGTTGGTTCGAGACAAAATGAGAATGTCATAATCATATCGTTTATTGCTTCATGTTGGTTTTACAAAAGGTCTTAAAATAAATATAGGTATCCAAAACATGAATCCTGTTAGGGCACTGCAAGTAAAGTAAGAATAAACACAATGTTGAAACCCGCACACCACAAGGTGTGTGAACCCTATAACGGCGATGGGCTCACCCCCTGTCACGTTGGGTTAAATACGCTTGGTGAACCGTGGGTACTTGCTTTAGCAATTGCCTCTGCCTACCCCTCTTTGGGATTAAGGGCGTGAAGTGTAGGTATTTATTTTTTTATAAACACAATGTCTGAATGTGTACCTTTTAATATCATGTCGTGCGCGTTTCTTCAAAAAACCCTATGATTAGTATGGTAAAGGCTTCGTTCCCTCTCCTCTCGCCAGACTACCAACGTTGTTTCGCCAGCCGACTGTGTCTGCGGCCTCCCTATCCCAGTTCGCGGCGCCGCTGTCTCCTGGCAGCTGGGCGTGCGCGTGCGCCGGCTCTGCGCTCATGGCATTGCTCACGGTTGCTGTTGCACGTGTGCAGGTGAAGTGGAGTCTGTTGTTTTTGGAGTATGTAGATACTAACTCAGCGTTGCCAGGCGTCCAGGGTGCCAAGTCCGTGCGGCTAACATGTACATTGGTGAGTTCGTCCCTTTTAAAAGGCTTTTGTTAGGCTTTTTACGTTTGACCAACTGCAAAATCGTAAAAGTTTTCTGACCACTAACAAAGGGACGGGGGACAAAATCGTCAATAATGTGGTGTATCCGGTCTTTCTTTTTTTTTTGAGGATATGTGGTGAGTCCACTAGAAACCCCCCGGTGACTTCTACGGGCGAAAGAGCCGGTGCCCCCGGAACACCCTGAAGAGTACGACATCCAGGAGGGCACCGGCCGCGCGGTGCCCAGTACCCTACGGGGAAGAAGGGAGAACCGCTGCCCTATTCTAAACGCCCGGAACTGCAGGGCCACGGCTTTTCTACCTAAATGTCCGGCCACACTAGCTAGTATGTCCGGCTATTAGGTTTGGCGACCTGGCAACCCTATACTAACTGCATGTGTATTTTTAAGCTAAGCTCACATAAACTTAAGGTCACGGTAAATGGCTACTCTCGGAGTCTCTTTATGTGATCGAATCAGCGATGAGGAGAAAGGCACAAGACCGTTTGTGGCGCGCCCTTGGGGATGCCGATGTCCAGCAGTGGGACCATTATGATGTGCTGACAGATATTTTTTTTACTAAATTCTCTAGTAAAGATTTCTCTAAAGAAAGAAAAGTGAAAAATGGAAAAGCAATACGTTACCGTTACGGGTCTTATTTTATCATCATCAGTCACATGACGTGCACTGCTGGACGAGGGCCTCCCCAATTATTACAATTACTAGTGGACGCCCTGCGATTTCATTCGCGTAGTTTAGTAATACCTCCTTTGCAGTTTAGTAATACTATATTTCAAGCATCTAACTTGAGCGGTTTAGATTTTTCATACAAAAGTATTTTCCCGTTAATTCCCGTTCCCGTGGGAATTTTGGGAATTCCTTTCTTAGTGCGACCCTACGGTATCTAAGCTACGTTCAAATTTCAAGTGCCTAAGTTTAGCCGTTTGGGCTGTGCGTTAATATGTCAGTCAGTCAGTTTCTTCTTTTATATATTTAGATAAAACAAAGTCGCCTCCTGTCGCGCATGTCTGTCCCTATGCATGCTTAGATTTTTAAAACTACGGAACGGAATTGAATGCGGTTTTCTTGAGTAGATCGAGTGATTCTTGAGGAAGGTTTATATGTATAAAATAATGTTAACTTTTTTAAATCAGCGATGAGTGAGAGTAAACAAATATAATCAGAGTGCTCCGAACTGCTAATCTTTCAGGAGTTAAACGTGTTTTTGTGAGTCAACCATAACAGATAGACATATGCTGTTGCGGAATATATTTTAGACAATTTTATAGAGAATATTTCCGTCATACATGATTTCTATGTA
>SJJU01011105.1:0-18215 GCA_012932125.1 Conopomorpha cramerella
TTTGCGTCCACTTTCATAGTGCGAACCGCCAGGATGTGAAATGACTTGCCGGAGTCTGTGTTTCCTGCGCAGTACAGTCTGAAGGTCTTCAAGTCACTGGGGTGAATAGGTACCTTCTGAACAAGTGTGCTCCATCGTAGACCACATCGCTGCTTTACATCAGGCAGGATAGTGATCAAACGCTTGTTCATACTGATTAAAAAAAAAAAAGAAATGGTCGCCTCGCGATTTCATTCGCGGAGTTTCAGCATTTCATACAAATTATAACACCCTCTAATTATCACTAATTTGACGTGAGTCCGTCCCAGGCCCTAATCAGCACCTGGCCTAGAAGATGTCATGTCTAAAGCTATTCTTCTCAACCATATAAAGAATTATGAATGTTTCATACACTACGGGTTACTAGTTGTACTTAGTGTATAACACTATTTTCATACACCATACACGAAACCTTCAAGCTACTCGTTCGTAAACACTACCTTATTGCCTCTCCTTAGAGCTAGCGAGTCTTCTTGCAGTGTTTGGATTTCAATATTACTAGCTAATAGTGGCGAAGCTAGGGGGTAAGCCAGTAGTACAAGACAAGCTTTTGCCAGGCACATTAACAAATATTTTCAAGGAAATTAAGTAGCGTAGGGATTTACATTATACCTCAAGTAAGTGAGACAAATAAAAAATCTAAATAAGCATTGGTTAAGTGCCTATTTTTCACTACCGGCTTACCTCCTAGCTTTGCCACTACTAGCTAACCCGGTAAACGTTGCTTTGCCAATACACAGTGTAAATGGGCCTCGAGCAATAATAATAAAAAAAATATATCTTACAACTACACACATATTGTCTTCATTCCATGTTAAGTAGCTAAAGCACTTGTGTTATGGAATTCAGGCAACGAAATATATTTACTTAAATACATTTTTGTTTTTTTTTTAAATACATTATTATATAAATAAAACACCCAGGTTGGGTGAGTACCCAACAAGTGCTTGAAAGTACATCACCTAAGTACCTGTCAGCGGTGGGAATCGAACCCGGGACCCTACGGAACAGAGACAGACATGCTGATCACTAAACCAACGAGCCCGTCAAATGGTCTTAGAGACGTTGTTGGGCTCGTGAACATGAACAAATTTTGTGAACCGCCTCGGAAGATAACATTAATTCATATGGATATGAAAAACATTTTTTTAATTTCCTCGTATTGTCGCTATAGTAAAAGTTATTCATATTGACGAGCCTAACAACGACCATTTCTCGGGGCCCATTTACACAAAGTATGCATTATTAACAGTGTTCCTCTGCTAATATAGGTTGAAAAAAGTTATGGGCACTGGAGAGGAACTGCTTTAAATCCTTTAGTTAGCTCATTTTATTGAAAGGAAACATTCCTTTATTTTTAAAAAGAAACAAAACTGCATTAAAACATTTTTAAAATTTTGCTAGTATCAACCGGGAATCGAACCGACTAAAAATTAACGGAATAAACCTTCCTCTAAAATCACTCTATCTATTAATGAAAATTGTATCAAAATTCGTTGCGTAGTTTTAAAGATCTACGCATACATACATACAATATATCAGCAATAGTCGCAATTATACTGGGCACAATAAGGCCCTGCAGATCCGTACAAAAAAAATGGCCCTTAAAATTCACACAGTGCTACCTAAATTCAAAAGTTAGCCGTAAATTTGCATTAAATCTGCGCAAGAGGTTGTTTGCTTTGACAAACTTGTTAGGTGTCCCTTGTGAAACTCTCTACAATTAATACTGATACAAAATTTAATCAACATGATTATTTAGTGGACTGTACCGAAACTCCAATTTCTATTCACTTAAATCAATTATAATATGGCTAGAGGGTGCCTTGCGGTTCCACTCGCACATGTATGTATCCTTTTTTAAGTACAACAATGTTTTTTTTATCACAGTAATCCTAGGGGGAGGCCCTCGTGCAGCAGTGGACGTCACGTGGCTGATGAGGACGATATTTTTTTTAACCGACTTAAAAAAATAGGAGTTCCTCAATTCACCTCACCCTCTGTCACGTTGGGTTAAATACGCTTGGTGAACCGTGGGCATTTGCAAGTGCCTCTGCCTTCCCCGCTTTGGGACTAAAAGGTGTGAAGTGAAGTGTATAAGAGAAAAATAATACGTCAGTTCCTTTAACAGTGGGCCGGCAAAATACACACGCAGCTAAGACATACAAATGTTGACACAATTTTTAGGCATTTTGTCGCTCCGTAAACCATTATCTCTACAAGATAACAGTATGTTGTGTAATCATAATCAATACAATATACACACATCGAAAGTGTCTAGGGATCAAGTACATTTTGGCAAAAAACGCTTTCCGGGTCATGTAGTATCTAAATATATAAAAGGAAAAGCTGACTGAATGACTGATCGACACATAAACGCACAGCCCAAACGGCTAAATTCCCATTCCCGTGGGAATTTATGGAATTCCTTTCTTAGTGCACCCCTACGGTACCTAAGCTACGTTCAAATTTCAAGTGCCTAAGTTTAGCCGTTTGGGCTGTGCGTTGATATGTTAGTCAGTTTCTCCTTTTAATATGTATTTACTGTATGTCCCTATGTATGCTTAGATTTGTAAAACTATGAAAGAGAATTGAATGCGGTTTTCTTTAGTAGATAAAGTGATTCTTGAGGAAGGTTTATATGTATAAAATAATGTTAACTTTTTTAAATGAGGGATGAGTGAGAGTATTGTAAACGTAAGAAAAAAAAATAATCAGAATGCTCCGAACTGCTAAGCTTTCAGGAGTTACACGTGTTACTGTGAGTCAACCTGGATAACAGATAGACATATGCTGTTCCCGGACATATTTTAGACAATTGTATAGATAATATTTCCTTAATACATGATTTCTATAACGTAAAGTAACTTTAACCATTAGGGCTGCACACGCGACGGAAGCTTAAAAAATGGAGTAACTTCCCCCAAAATTTCCCTTCACTACCTAATCTGCTCATATTGATTGTAGCGTGATGAAAAGTATCCTATAACCTGCCCAGGAGTATGCAGAATAATTGTACCAAGTTTAATTAAAATCCGCGGAGTAGTTTTTGTTTCTGTAAGGAACATACAGACCCACAGACAGACAGACAGACAAAAATGTTACTGATTGCATTTTTGGCATCGGTATCGATCACTAATCACCCCCTGATAGTCATTTTAAAAATATATTTCATATACAGAATTGACCTCTCTACAGATTTATTATAAGTAGATGTGCTGATGATGACTAGCATTTAGCATTATTTCTACGGCGACATTCAAACCGGCGACCGTAGACAGTAGAAACTTTAACTTTGACTTTAACGTCCAGTTCAAGATCCCTAAAAGCGCCAGGTAAGTATCAAACTTAACTTCTAAGTTATAAAACTGGATAGTAGCAAACTTTCGTGCTAACCTTGACAGTTATTACCGTAAGACTAATTAGATCACCACAGCGTAAATTTGCGAGAAACATCCGAGTCTTCGCCAAGTTAAAGCTATGTCGACCTAGTAACTTGTACGTTTTATAATCAGGACGCTCTGAGTCCGGTTAGTTTTGAAAATGAGAATTTTACTTCTTACCTATATTAAATGAATTAATCAGTCTAATGGGGAATTTTCAAACTCCAAAAATTGCTTATCTAGATGTCGCTAGTAGGTGTCCAGGGGGACTTCTGTCAGTTGTATTTTAGTACAGTATTTTAATAATTGGGTAAGTTATTCAATCTTCAGACTCCTTTGTAACATGTAAACAAACGATAAAGAAATTAACTGTCACCTTCAATAATGACTGCTTGAAGTTAGTCATTTCCTTGACTTTTATCCCCCTACTACAGCTAGCGCCATCTGTCCTAACTAAGAGAAACAAGGGCACTGAAAATTCCCCATTAAAAAAAAACATGCATCCACGTGACATTATCCACTTGAATGTCTGATTTTTGTCCGCACGTTAAGCAGATCCTGGCTTATTTGGAGTTCGAAAACTTATTCTTCTTCTAGATAGGTAGATTAGGTAAATCAAATTTCTGTGTTAGTATATTTTAAAAATTGCTTTACAAGTAAGTATCTAAAGAATATTATTATCTAGTTGTAGTGTCACCATCATCATCAATTGCCACATGATGTCCACTGCTGGATGAAGACCTACCCCAATGATTTCTATAATCATTTGGGGGGAAATGCCAATAATCGCCACGCTTGGCAGGCGGGTTGGCGATCGCAGTGGTGTTGTGGTTTAACGCACAGAGAGCACTGCTGCCCGCCCACCACACGGCTGAATACTCTAATACTGGTACCACATTTTTTTCAGCGTGTGTACGCTGTTGACAAAAAAAAAGAATTAAATTTCGGGTGAATGATTAGCAAACATCCATGCAACGAAAGAAACTTTCGCAATAATAATGTTAGTGGGACATGTTCATGTTTTATCAGCTTAGTTTACTGCGGAATAGTCCATGCCAACAGACCCAAAGTTTCTCTGGAAGTGGATTACCCACGACACAGTGCTCTCGCGCGGTTTCTGTCGCTGCACATGACGGTACTATCTCAGTCCCGCCCATAGACTTAAATAGGTCTGCGTGTAAAAGGACCCCGAGCAAATGTATCAGAAACGTTGATAGGATCGTCGATATAAACAACTTTTACTATGGCGACGATGCGGGGAAACACAAAAAAAATAAAATAGACAATATTTTTCCTCGGTAGACGATATTTTGTATGAGAATTGAATTCTTTTTTCCTTTTCCCACGTTGTATCCATAGTAAAAGTTGTTTAAATTGACGAGCCCAACAATGTTTCTAAGGCCATTGCTCGGTGTCCTTTTACACTCTGTATAGTATAAGCCATTGCGTGTAACAAAATAGTTACATTTTTCTATTGATTTTCTAACACTTTTTAATATATCTAGAATCAATATTATCCCAATATTCACAGTTCAAAGGGTTAGCAAATCGTCAGTGAAGTTCTAACAGTGCGTAAGTAATTTTTTGGCGGTTTTTGCATTTTGATACCACTCGTCACCGGTAAATCTTAATAATTATTTCTCAAATAAAACGACTTTTATTTCTTCATTAAGGCGAATTAAAATACGTTTTCCAAATAATGTAGCTAGCTAAGATTTTACGCAGTTATTTTGCTCTCCTGTAAAGTAGACTTTTTTTACGCACTGTTAGAACTTCACTGACGAAATGTCATTTAACGTGAACTAAAAGATGGAAGATGAAAGCATGCTCTCCCTTAAGTAGGAACAAACTGCTTGCATTAGAATCCCTATCCGACGCTAGTACAGTAGATATCGTAGGCCCCGCCTCTTTTGTGGCGCCAAAACTTTTCCCCTAAACTACACGAAGGCGGGCGACGCGGCGTGTTTGAAAAAAAAACAACAGTTCGGCCATCGAAGTGCATTATCCAGTTTTCCTTTATTTGTCGCAACGAACTAAGTGGCCAACGGTAATTGACCTATATCGGGGTTTAATAGTCTCTTGTCGGTTACAAAATCGCACTTATACCGTAAGCGACAACGTTGCGAATCGTGAAACAACGCAAAGTGTAGTTCCGTTGGGGTTTTTGCATGTTATACAGCGCGAATTAGGTTGGTCCGCGTATATGGTGCAGTGTCTTACAACTCAAGTGTCTATTCAAAATGGTTGGTTTATTCTCTACCAGGCGCAGATACTGTCAGGTCAAGGTAGGACCATTATGCTGAAGAGCATGGTGTATGATATATCTTCTATGTATATATATAGGTACAGTCACGAGTATTTTCAGCAGCTTTACCAAGGGCTAATTTAGTCGTCTCAGTTTTCTTGTCTTTAACATGCAACAAAAAAAACATACATACTGCGATTTTCTTGCGTCGTGCAAACTATGATAATATGCTATTTTACATAGAAAATCATAGATAATTTTCTATGTTAATTTTGGAGTTAAGGTCCTAAAACTTGGTGGTAGTATTTTTCTAATAGAAATTAATTCTAAAACTACGCAAATTAAACCACAGAGCGTCCACTAGTATTACTACAAGACGTGGTACGAAGTTTGATTCCCGAAACCTTTCCTGTATGTTATATTATAATTATCTCACCTGGAGAAGGGCCAAAGGTCGGGTACTATCCAATTTAGTAATACGATCTCCGCACCTATAAATAAACGATGTTTACCTTAACTGCTTTAATTATATTATATACAAGGTGTGTGAACGCCTATAACGCCACGAACGCCAAACCCTATAACGGCGATGGGCTCACCACCCCCTGTCACGTTCGGTTAAATACGCTTGGTGAACTGGGGGCATTTGTTTTAGCAAGCCTCTGCCTACCCCGCTTTGGGATTAAAGGTGTGAAGTGTATTTTTTGCAAAACAATACGCAATAATGTTTTTTAAAGGTGTTTTATCGTCTTACAAAACCATTATTTTGTACTCAGATAGTTCTCCATGATAGCGAGATATTAAGATGTGTAGTGTATACCAACCTATGAGTGACCCGGAATTTTTGCTCGCGAGTGTATATTTTTCGCGGGAAAACATTCATTCAAGATCTCATTAATAGAAATCAGTTCAGCCAGCCTGGTATGCCCATACAATGTAGGTAGGTAACAAAGAAAAACTCACGTGGGTACCTTATGTACATACGACGCTCGATAATCTTCTTTTGGATGGCGGGTAAAAAATAAGTTTAGTAAAAATTCAAGTAGCTTCTAAGTAACACCAATCCTTTGAAGTACCTATAGTGTATATGGTCCATTATGTTTGTGAGCCAGTCCACTTATTTACCTACAAAATTCTTTAACTCGTCTGGTTCTCAATTCATCGGTATTATTTAAGCGACTTTTAAAAGGGTGCCTTCCGTGTGATTTCTTTTTTTTTTTTTTGTTGAAAAGATGTTAAAGAAATCAGGGTTTGATAATGGGAATTTAAAAAGAAAACGTAGGTAGGCGACTAGCACTGGTTCATCATCATCATAATCATCAGCCCATATGTGTCTACTGCTGGACATAGACCTCTCCAATTGCACACCACCGCTATGTTATATGTTTTCGGCTTCTCGCATCCAACATCTTGCAGCCATATTGCAGATATCAGTCCACCTTACCTGAGGGCGTCCTACACTCGGTTTGCCGAGACGCGATCTCGGTTTTACGGCTAATATGGCCGGCCCACTGCCACTTCAGCTATGACTTTGGTTCTCTGTCGGATCACTTCATTTCTGATTCGATCCTTCAGAGAAACGGCAAGCATTGCCCTTTCCATAGCACGCTGTGCGACTTTGAGCTTGTGGGCCAGTCGAGCTGTCAGTGTCCACGTCTCAGCTCCGTATGTCATTACAGGTAGGACACACTGATTGAAGACTTTTGTCTTCAGGAACTGTGAAAAACCTTCTATTGAAATTTTAAATCTTGCGTTTTCCCTGCAATACGACATTTTTATATGAGCGCCTAAATGTTACCAAAGAGCAAAATCTTATAAGCATTTCTTTGGACGTGCCGCTGCAAGTTAAGAGTGAAGATTATTTTTAATGAGGTATTTTCTATATTTAAAAAAAAATCCGGATCATTAAAGATCAATAAATTTTATTTATTTATTTAATACTTCATTGCAACACAGTACTATACATTTTAATTTAAAGTAGCACTGTCTAATAAAAGACAACAACACTTCATGATTTTCTTTTCCGCTAATTTGTTGTCTTTAAAAAACTATTTATTTTACTCTGCTAGCTCTCCTCGATTGCGAGATATTTAGATTTTTAATCATACATATGAAAAAATATGTATGACCCAGAAATTTTGCTCACCAGTATTTTAGTAGCAATGACTTGCCTCAAAGACTGATTACTCTTTTCTAAGGTAATTTTATTTCGTCCCATCCACAATCCGGTGTAGACGCTCAGAGTTGCGCTCGTTACTTTTTAACGCACGTTTTCCTGAGGAAAAAACTGTCGATAAAACATCCTCATTAATCGTTCACGAGCTGCTGTCAGGCTATCGGCTCACAATAAAGATAATGCGCTCTCGTTTATTATTGTAATTGCAATGTAAGGTCAATAAATTTGTCGTGAACAAATTGTAATAAAAATTGGTCATTTCGTGCGCGTGTTTATTGAAGGGGTTTCCCGAAATGGCGTCATGATAATGCATGACATGAGTTTACTCGATAGCAATAGGACTGCGACATGCGAATTATTAATATCTATCTAGTTTTGCAAAATAAAATTAAAATCGTGATCGAATATAGTTTCTTTTTAATGTCCAGTGAACTAGCGTTTCACGTTTGACACCATCCTGTCTGCAGTGATCTGATCTACGACGGGGCACACTTGTTCTGTTTTCTGACTTGCAGAAGGATTACATTTGTATTGTGAGACTCGAGAATTGAAAATTTTGCTAAGACCTAAGTCAAGATCGTACGCAACTTGTACCACAAAAGTGATGCATAAGTAGCTGGTGACAGCATCCTCTTTACCGTTATTGGTGTACAATGGGTCTCGGACGCCGGTGGTGGACGAATATGGGCTGATGATGATTATATCGGCGTTGCGCTGCCATAACGACGCAACCACAAGAGTGTAGTGGATTTGGCCTCCTGGAATCTGAACTAGACTTATCAAATGATATCGAAGACGATAGCATATCTGTAACTTGGCTTAACTAACTGGTGTGATTGTTATCTATAAAATGTCTTACAAGTTAAATACCTTATTATGAATATTAAACATGCCACGCTGGATGTGCGAAGACACGCGATAGTATCATCCTTTTCGTGCAAATTCTAAATCCGCGGCAAACTCAATATTCACGATAATGCAGACAAGGTATACAAACTGGCACGGCCTCCGAGCATTGTAGCTTTTGAAACAAAAAGTGTGAATTTGTCCCAAGCCTTCTAATCACCAATCGGTGAAGGCAGAGGCACCTACCTGGCCAGTGCACACGTTTCACCAACCGTATTTTATAGTCGAGGTAGAAAACATAAATTGGTACCTAAATAAAACAAGAGTTGATATGAGCTCACTACTATTGTGACATAAAAGTGTTGATCATCATCATCATCATCGGCCCGTACTTGTCCACTGCCGGACATAAGCCTCTCCAATTGCACGGCACTGTGATCTGTTTTCGGCTTCTCGCATCCAGCTTCTGCCAGCTATCTTGCGTATATCATCAGTCCACCTTGCCTGAGGGCGACAGGCTCCGTTTGCCGAGACGCGGTCTCCACTCGAGAATTCGTTTGCCCCAAGGGTAATCGGTTCTACGGCTAATATGGCCGGCCCACTGCCACAAGTGTTGATAGAGAAGTGAAATATTCAAGAAAAAAAAAGAGTTGGATCACAGAACCTACTACTTGTGGATATCATCAACTGAAAACAAAGTTATGCCCTTCTGAAACAAGCTCAGATTCTGTATCATAACATTTCTAGCGTCCATCATCATCAGCCACATAACGTCCACTGCTGCACGAGGGCCTCCCCCAATGAGATTCGTCATTTGGGGTGAAATTCCAGTAATCACCACGCTTGGCAGGCGGGTTGGCGATCGAAGTGGTGTTGTGGTTTAACTCACAGTGAGCGCTGCTGCCGGTTCTCTGGAGAGCTCCCTCGGTCGCCTCTTGCGACCTCCATGGCGGGAAAAGTTGGGCTGGGGTGGTGACACAAGTATTCTATTCGCCGTCACCATTTCTAGCGTTAATTGTTGTAATCTTCCTTAAAAATATCATTCCACGCCTCCTGTCTGCGACCTGCTCAGTGTTAATTACATTAACTAAATACATTATTTTTTTCAATTTGCAAGTCATCAGAAAATGAAACCCACGCCAAAAATAGACAATTTTACGGGCCGTTTATGAACAGGCACGAAATTACATTTTCTTAGACTTTATAATTATTTCACCTCCAAAACAAAATTTGCATATAAAATGAAGCAATTAGCTTCTTAACGAGTGTTCACGCGACCCTTTGTTAACGTTTACGGCGACGCGATGGAATTGTGAGAAAACTGAGTAACTTGGAACGTTTTCATTTGCATAATAATATAATGTCATGTCATAAAAAATACGTATCATCTACACTAATATACAACGTTAAATCAAAAACGTTGGCTAAATTCGAGAAAGTTACTCAGCTCAAGATACAGAATAACTTTCTTTAAGGAACCTTAGGTATGTCAAAAACGAGAAACCAACACCTGAAATCCCTTAAGGTCCTTTTAAAGAGTACCTTAGCGAGCAATAATTGAATCTTATTCATTATCTCTTTTTTATTTTTTAAACAAAGTGAATAAGCGTTTTACCACCATCTTGCCTAATGTTAAGCAGCGATGTCGTCTACGATGGAGCACACTTGTTCACCCGTCTTTAGTTTCTATGTAAAACAGCATAAGTTTCACGACGTAAAGAATTTCCAGTATACGTACATGTTATTGTATGCTAGAGGCCAGAAAATGGAGCTGTCAAAACTAGTCTTTACGCCCGCCCTTAGCTTCTTCTTTTTTTTCTTCTTTTTCGGGCATATGGAGAGAATGTATGAAAGTCGATTGACGAAAGAGATTTATATGGGTGATGTAATGGGCCGGGTGAGTAGAGGTCGCCCCAGACATATATTAACCAGATTGGTGATGTTCTGGCCGAAGGTGGCGTGAAAAGTACTCGAAACCGGAGGTCATGTATGAAAAGATGCATGAATGTAGATGAAGCGAATGGGGTATGTCAGGACCGTGACAAATGGAGATCTGTATACGTAGTCTCTGCCTACGCCTCTGGGAGACAGGCGTGAAGTGTATGTAGGTACGTAATGTATGTATGTTCTTCTTCTTCGCTAATGCTGTTTGAGTATAGTTTGTCTCTATTTCATGATTAGAGGGAGACAAAGCTACTTGAGGAAGGCCTGAGGCCTAAGTCCACAATCTGGTAGTTGCGTCGCTCTGGCATCGTGGATGCAAACGATGTCCATTGATAATTTCGTTACTTTCATGTCACTGCCGTCCATAGCAAAACATCGATGCAATGCAACTTCGAGAGTGTAACAAATTTTGCCTCCTGGGCCTGAGTAGTGTTTCAAAACGCGGGATTTAAAGTTCTATTTAAGGACGTGAGTTTATGTATGTATGCATGCAAAACAAAGCGCTCAAATGCCACTTGTTTTTTTTTCGCGAACCGATAAATATTAATTCTGCATCTAATTTTCGTAGTCTACAAACTTGACTTAATACGCAGGTACATTATTTACGCGAAACCTTGAGTCTGATACGGGTCACTAAAATTATAGTTACAAATGTTTTCAGAACATTGTGATTCAAATACATGGAAGAAGCCTACTGGTTACTTCTACTCTAAATAAATTGGACAGAGCCTTATACTGCGTTATCATCTTACCGTCGCCGTGCAGCTCGATGTGGTGAGCATAAATTGGTCCTTTGTTCTTCCAGGTCTTCTCTTGTTCTATATAGCCTTTATTGCCTTGCCTAACTAAAATGACAAGGACCCTTTCCAAACTGGCGCAGATTCTCTTGCCCCAAGTGTTTTTTCAATGAGCATAAGTTATTTCATGCAACAGTGTATCTTCCCCTTCTGGTAACAAAGTATACATTGTTTTGATTTGACTTTCGCTGGAGGACCGTGTGCTACCGATTGCAACTCTAGGTATGGCTGTTATGTATCGTTTTCCTAGAAAGGGAACTCCAGTCTCGCAGCGGCACGTCCAGTCAGCAGCGCGTTTTGCAAATAGCAGCCTATGAAAGCAATAGAAACCAGGAGAATGGCTAAACGTTATCCATACCAGGTGGATTTGCCATTTACGCGAACCAAACGATTTGCGTCCACTTTCATAGTGCGTACCGCCAGGATGTGGAACGACTTGCCGGAGTCTGTGTTTCCTGCGCAGTATAGGTTGAAGGTCTTCAAGTCGCGGGTGAATAGGTACCTACTGAACAAGTGTGCTCCATCGTAGACCACATCGCTGCTTAACATCAGGCAGGATGATGGTCAAACGCTTGTTCACAGTGATTAAAAAAAAAACCACCAGCAACAGACGTGCAGGCATATTAGATTGCACGATGTGCATGGCATCTCACTTCCTTCACTTCCACCACGTCGAGCTGCACGATGGAAAAATCATCTCCATAAACGGTTTTAGTACATAACGAAGCGGTTTAAAAGCGAGCCATTATCGCTCCGGAAGATTAAAATTTACGACACTAAACCTACTTTATCGCATTATTCTTAATTTTGTAACAGGCCACACGTGAGCGTCATTGTGGGCTTATCTACGCGCAGTGTATAGCGTATCGTACGACACCTTCAATGTATTTGACTTGTAGTGGACGCCGCGCCGTTTTAACCTCGTATTTTTCAACCACTGTAAACAAGCAGGATGATGGTAAAACGCTTGTTAATGTTTTTATTTAGCTTCTTTCGTGTCCCACTTCTGGGGGTCTTCCTCCATTCTCTCCATTCGTTTCTGTTTTGCAGCACCTCGCGCCAGGTAGGTGTCGGTCCAGGACGTCTCGCCATCTCCTCCTTGTTCGTAGAGTATTAAAAAACCAAGCGTTTATCCACTATCTTGACATTTCCTGTGACACTCACGCTGTCGTCTCGAAAATAAGAAGACGCCCGTTCCCAGAGAGGGAAGAAAGCATGAACTTTTACTGGTCACGATCCTGACATCCCACATCCCCACATCTCTTTATACTCTCGTGCTCACCGGGTCCTGGTACTAAAAGAGTGTGTAAGTAACACTACAACTTTTATTCACATTTGCACAACTTTTATAGACACATGTCTTACTTCAAAATACAACGTTATTGATCTTTAGTCATTGTCTGAACCCTCTTGTTATCTCATTCTGACGTTTACTGGGTGAATAAAAGAATGCTAGAGAAATAAAGCTAGAAAGACGAATCCTAAAAATAAACACAATTTGTAGTAAAGCAAATAGTGTATATGGCAAGTGGTAGAAACTAGTAGAAACGATCAGAATGTAAGTTGAAAAGATGTGAATGAATGAATACTTACTTATATTTTGTATGAAATGTTTGTTTTATAGACTCTACTTTGTATGATGGCTTAGAAAATAGACATAAATAGATTGGTAGTTTTAACAATACATGGGCATTGTGTGAATGCTCCTTTATACCAAACTAGCTGACCCGGCAAACGTTGTTTTGCTAATATACATTTTAACAGTGTTTCTCTGCTTTTATATGCATTTATTATACATATATAAACCTTCCTCAAGAAACATTCTATTTAGATAAAGAAAACCGTACTAAAATTCGTTGTGTAGCTTTAAAGATCTAAGCATTATATAGAGACAGACAGCAGGAGGCTTTGGAGATAAAAAAAGTATTGTTTGATAATATTATGTATGACGATGTGAACTGGTTTGTATAGAACATAAGGAACATACATTAGAAGTAGTGTATGGTATTGTGAATGTGATGTTACTGTATTGGTACAGTAACATCACGCAAAAGTTACATAGGGAAAGTTAAGGCTGATACACTCGCCACATGGGTATTTCGCAATTTGTCATTTAAAACAGTGACAGATTTGGGTGTCAAACCCACGACCCTTGTCTGTGAGACAAGTGCACTGAATGATCATTTATCATTAGTCATAAGTGGCCAGGTCAACGCTCTATAATCCTTTAGAACCCGGATTCTCCCTTAGGTATCTTGCGGTAACGGTAACGGTGTGAGTCAAGATTGGGTTAAACATCATATTTTTTAAGTTTAATCATTGCTGATTATATAAATAATTACCTACTACTAATGGGAGAGTACTTAACTCGATCTATCAAATGCGTTTACACAGATATTTTAGAGTACTAGAAAGAACATAGATAAACTGGTTTGTAAAATAATTTACCTTAAATACGCTACCTGTGAAATATTGTTTTGTAATTGACCAATAAATGGCACCAAACGGCATCAAAATGCCACTATCGTTTGGTGAATTGGATAGTATAAATATCGGAGTAATAAACTGTGGCAGTATGCTCATACAAACGGGAACCTCGTTTCATTTACTCGGATTAAGGAACGACTGACGGAAAGTAATTTGGGAACAACAATCCGGACAAGGGAAGAAGGGGAATCTCTTGTCCTGTAGGTAGGCATCAATCGGGATATCGGATTAAACACGGTCCTTTGAGCCGAATACGGATTGGGTTACCTACCAGAGCCCACGGATTTTTGATGTAGCGGTTATGTGAGCTCTACGGACGTCGGACTGACGTCGCAAACGTAGAAATCTGGCGGCAGGAAAGTCTTCCTCCTCATCACGTGATGGGGTAATTACGATTTGAAAAAGAAAAGGCATAGTGCATGCCTTAATGCCAATAAACTAGTGTCTTTAGGTGACTACCTAGGTAGTCACCTAAGGACACTAGTTAGGTAGTCACCTAAAGACACTAGTTAGGTAGTCACCTAAGGACACTAGTTAGGTAGTCACCTAAAGACACTAGTTAGGTAGTCACCTAAAGACACTAGTTAGGTAGTCACCTAAAGACACTAGTTAAAGACACTACTTTATTGGCATTAAGGCATGCACTATGCCTTTCCTTTTCCAAATCGTAATTACCCCATCACGTGACGAGGATACGACGCGAACCGTAATGTGGTCTTCATGCTTTGAAAGGGGGGGATTTGGCAACATAAGAGGGATAGACAAAGATAACTTGTATGGAGTCAAGAAAACATAGCAGGTAGAGGTAGGACTTGGGTGGTGATGAACTTGTCCCTGAAAAAAAAATACTCCACCATGTCTGTCCACTGAAGGCCACTGCTGGACATATGCCCACCCCCCCTCCATACCTCTTAGGTCGTTAAATTCTTCGTGTTTTGCAAGAAAAACATTACTTTTACGCCTCAGTCGATCACGAAGCACATAAATAACACATGCACCGATAGATGTTCTACCTATCTGTATGATTCCGTACATCATCATCGCCCGTTGCTACTGAATCAATATACCGTATGACATTGATGCCTTATCTTTGTGTTTACATTAAAATTTATATCGACTTTGGCGTGTTAAGGTGCGCGTTCACCGCGAGCTGAGATGTTAATTTTAATTGAGAATTACTCAGGTGTTTAGTGGAAAACATGAGTGACAAAACAAGTGAAGATAATCTTTGCATTTTTTAAATGTCTGTAAAAATCTAAGAATTAGTGGTTTAGTGTAATTTGGAGAACATAACAATTAGTTAATTTATTCGCATCAAAATAATATTCAAATCAAAATAGGAGATAGAGATATTTTTTTTTTAAACTACATATCGTCACTTGAATGACGTCGCGAGCTTATGGGCGCTTACCTTAGAAATTGTAAACACATACACGCTATCGACCACAGTATCGAGATAACTAACGCTCCCATTATATCCTTTAGTCTACAGTCAGCCAGCGACGAGCGCCGACTGACTCTTTATGGGCCAATTTCCGCGATCTATATTCGTAATACGTATTCAAAAATCGAATTCCCCGACCCGACCGTTGTTGTTGATGCATCCACCGACCGCGGCGAAAACAGAGCTGATTGCTCTGCACCACGTCGTACATTTTAGCGGTCAATCAATCTTGTAAATATTCGATAAACATTTCAAATATCGCCGAGCCACGTGGCTAACATCAGCGCTGAGTTTGATTAAAAAACTTTGATAGGCAATTAAATACCCAGCTCGATGGAGTCGATGCAAGAAATACATTACCATTTATCATTTGATCGATTCTCATTAGAACAATGACAAATGCACAATGAGAAACAACTGCGTCGGGACGGCGGCGGCGGGAGAAAAAATAATCAAATAATATGCTGCCGTCACGATATCTTACAGCCTTGTGACGTAGGGCGCGAACCGCGCAAATGCGGACTGGCTGAAAAGAAACGGAAAAAGGAAAGTATTTTGTAACACGAAGGAGGTGCGAAACGTTATGTTGCTATGACGTCGTCGGAGCATGCGCGTGAGGTGTGGTATGTAAACGCTACTAGGGCAATACATAGTGAAAATTGTTAGCTAGGCGTGCGGTGTCGGGTGTCAGCGATAACAGGTTTGCCTGAGTCCGTCCACGCCGCGCCGTCTCTCAGCCATGTGACTCCCGCACTGACACCGCTAGTAACATCCAAGTTTTCAGTGAGTGAAGTGTCTGTGCTCTTTGTTCCGAGAAGGATTATGAATGCTGATTACTACTAGGACATGGACGTGGACCCTGACGTTTCTGAAGGTATGTCAACGGCGACTGTTTTTTTTTTATTTTTTTTTTTATTTTGGCACGTCTTGCCGCCAACTTTGTTAGGTTATATACAATGTTCATTATCGTGATTATTTTTTCTGTTGTGTGTTACATTTAACGTATGTAGGCTACATGGAATGAGGCGTTCTTAACTTGATTTGTAATAGAGATAAACATCCTGACCTTTGTACGAAACGAAAAACTTCGTGTAGGTAATAGATAATATGTAAACATGAGACGTCATAGTGTTAGGTACTTAACAGCTACATACATAATCGTCGCATGGCTACGATAGTGGGGAAACGCGAAATATTTCATTCATAAAATCGTTTTGAATGCAGGTTTCGTATTACAAATTACCAATAGGTAAACATATTGCATTGTTATATGGAATTGCCAACAATTTTGCTAACTCGGCCATACCTATGACTTAGCTACCTACTCAGGCTGTCTTTCACAATCGTTTATTAATTCAATAAAGTAAATACGTAGATATAAACCTAACTACATTAAGCGTATCTGAATGATATTTCCACGGTAAACAGAGCATTCCAATAGGGACAAAAACATGAGAAAAACATCACGTAAGTGCGTGTATAGAATCTGATCTTTAATCCCTGATGATCCCTATTTCAACAAAAGATGCTTCTTGAACCAATATAATGAAATGTTAGAGTACGGGTATAGCTAGCCCAAGGTCCGAAAATCCTTCAAATATAGCTTTAATCGAAATTCTCCAGGCCACTTCAACCTTTATGTACTTTCATTGAAAATACATTTCGTTAATCGAGCCATCTTCTAGTCAAGCTGAGACTGATTCAAGAGACTTGATGCCTCTATGGGTTATTTTTGTTAGATTACCAAAGAACGTAAAATTTGCGGCGAATTTCATTCAAATGTACTTGACAGTGAGTTAATTAGATAAACGTAAAAGAGGCCACTGTGATTATTTTTTTTTGACGAGAGGAAATTCCTCTTTGACACCCCGCCGCCACAGAGACAACGATGAGCCCTTAACGGAACAGCGTTGTATATCGTTTGACACTGCGATGCCAGAGCGATGGAACTACGAAAAACTTGGCACCCAATTTATCAGACCTCTAATAGAAGCATAGTAACAATGTAGTACGCGTTATGTCCTTATTTAGTAGGGTACATGAGGACAATATGTAGGGTGTACATGTTTTCAACACAGACCTAAAAAATCCAGGTGGCCTTTATGCACAACAGTATACATGATAATGTGTAGTAGGGTGTACATGTTTTCAACACAGGTCTAAAAACCAAGCCGACCTTTTACGCTCTAGCTTTGCCTCAGGCAAGTTTTTATTCCATATACAAATACTGGACTACACCCGTCAAAAACAAACATTGAAAGGGCCGATTCCCTTTCGTGTCCCACATCACGTTATCAAAAGAACTTTCCACAAATCAATAGTTACTCGTGTACCAATAGATAACAGGCCAGATGGCAGTTACCACGGGCATTTTGCTTTTTGTTTTGGACACACGAAAACAGATAAAAAAACAACGTTTGTAAAGATTTCAATGATCATATTCCAGCCACAGGTGACAATTGACATAAATATTTAGGAGATTAGAAGAAGTGCATAGTTCTTTTTTAACAAAAACGCTGTGCTAGGTGTAAAAAGACCCCGAGTTTTGGTCTTAGATACGTTGTTGGATTCGTCAATATGAATAACTTTTACTAAAAAAAAAGGAATGAAATTAAAACGTTCGTCTCCATACAAAGTGTCATCTTCCGAAGCAGAAAACCGTTTATTTTATATGGAGACCAAAAATGGCGTTCTATACATTTCGTCATCATCACCCATACTTTTCACTGCTGGACATAGACCTCTCCATTTCCACGCCACTGTGATCAGTTTTCGGCTTCTCGCATACAGCTTCTGCTAGCCATCTTGCGCATATCATCAGTCCACCTTGACTAAGGGCGCCCTACATGTATAT